>JAULJZ010149586.1:0-10296 GCA_032270985.1 Heliamphora pulchella | reverse complement strand
TTGGGGGAAATGGGGAGCGTGCTGCTCCCAGGGCAGCACCATGCTGTGTCTTGTTTGTGATTACTTTGGTAATATATTTTTATGATTAAATTCGTTTATTACGTAGAACTTGTTGAATATGTTAAGTATGTAAAAATTTAGATTGATCCGATACCAATAGCTAAGTAATTGAATAAAATGTCCTAATATTATTTTATAAATAAATAAAAAAAAATTATAATTTTTAAAAAAAATTATTAAACAAATATTATTCAATCACTTAGGTATAGGTATCGGATACATAAATAACAAACTCGATGAATTCTATATAATGAACGAATTTAGTCATGAAAACATATTCCCAAACTAATTTCAAGCAAGGCGCAGTACGGTGCTACTATTTGTTGGGCGCAGCACGCTCCCCGACTACATTTTGGTAGATGGTCTAATCAAAAACAAACTAATAAAAGTTTACTAATGGTATGCAGACATGCATGTGTAAATGTATATTTAAAAAATAAAAATAATTTAAATAAAAAAATAATTTAATTTAAAATTATGAATAATTATAATTTTTAAATTAAATAATAGAGAAAAATCTTAGTGAATAAGACCAAAAGAAATTGTTTTTGGTATAAAAAATTTAATAACACTTTTTTTTTGGGTAGTTAAGTGGGAGAATGGGAGATGAAAACCCTAGAATTCGAACCCTGAGAGCATGTGGGGCATAGAGCTACTCGGTCTACTGAACTGCGCCACCACATTAAAAAGCACTTTTAGTATCTAAAAATCAACACAATTTCAAACATACCAAATGTCCTTTCATATGTTAGTATAAATTGAGAGAATATGATCAAAAAGTTAGCCCACTCTTATATCCGAAGGCTTAAGTAGGCCTAATTCACTAACATAAATCCCTTAAGGTTTCATTTAGTTTCACTTAAAACATCAATTATCTATATATATTGACGAATATTGGATAATCCCTTGGCTAACTAGGTAGTGACGTTGGAATCAAGTGAGTAATATATGAGATTCATGGTTTTAGCGTTCTTTTGAATTTTTCTAATATTATTCTCTGTCTATTCAAATTTTGGTTTAGGAACGATTGTTCCTTCAACGGTCTTGGTGGGTTTTTTAGATCCATTAATAATAGTCCTCCAAAGGTCGTAGTTTACGACTTGAATATATATTCTCATTCTAACATTTTAATAATTATAATTTGTTCCATTGAACAAGGGAGATCTATTGGTCGACTGACCTTTGGATTGGATAGGCTCGATGCTAGTGATTGCCATAAAAACTCTTAAACTGTTAAGTCAAAAACAAGAACCCAAGCTTTGATACCAATTGTTAGTTCTAGACAACTCAAGAGGGAGGTGAATTGGGTCTTAAATAATAATAATAATAATAATTTTTAAAATCTTTTCGAAAATCTTTTAATATAGCAAACAAATATAACAGAATAATCAAATATTAAAACAATGTAAATATTAAAGAGGTTAAGGATAAAGAGAATGAACTAGACACTAAAGATTTATAGTGGTTCGAATTCTTCCAAGCATACGTTCACTCCCCAAGTCTCCCCTTGAGAATTTTTACTCTGTAGAATGCTTCACGGGCGCATCCAAAACCTTACAATCTCAAGACTTCTCTCGAGAATATCCACTAGGATACGAATGTTTACGGATACATTCAAAGGCCTTACAACAGCATTAAGATGATCCTATAAAAATAATCTCCTATTTTTTTCTAATCACTCTTGAGCTTTTTTTTGATGAGATTTACTCACTCACTCAAAGAACAAAGGATGATCCACCATTGGATACAATAAATGAAGTGTATCAATGAGTATTACTCACTTTCTTTACAGAAATTGATTAGCAATAAATGAAGAGGTAAAGAGAGATAAGGTACAAGAGCTGGAGTTACAGCAATAAATGAAAACTTGAAGATTCTGAGTTTGAATCAAGTAATAGAACAGTGATTGTAAGTCTACAGAGATTTTAAAAGCTGAGAAATAACTCTTTATATAAGCTCTTGAGTCTTCATGACCGTTGGAGATAGGTGAGGGCATTTAATGCCAAAAATTCAACCGTTGAACTCTGCTATGAATTTAAATTTCCGTCGCAAGTGTCGACAGAAAAGATTTTGGATTGACACAAAATGTCTAGGGTATAGTTTTTCAAGTGGTTAGGTCGACTCTGATCTTCAGAGGGGTCGACACAATTTTAACAATCTTTCTCATCAATACAACGGTGTCAACACATTTGGTTTTGGTGTTGACTCAATGGTTCTTCACATTTTCGGTGAGGGCAATTTGTGTCGACTCATCTTGCCTTGGTATCGACACGAAAATTCTGTAGGAACCCTAGGAAGATTTGTGTCGACTCATTTGAACTTTGGAGTCGACTCAAAAAATCTTCAGGCGGGCTCAGGATATTTATGTCTACTAGTCTTCAATTTGTGTCAACACACAAAATTCTACAAGTAGTCTCGGTATTTTTGTGTCGACTCATTTTTCATTTATGTCGACTCAAAGTTCCGAATAACAAAAGTGCGGAACCACTTTGGTGTCGACTCAAACTAAGTTTGTGTCGATTCTTTTTTAGTACAGAGAGTTTCGGCTCTTTTGTGTCGATACAAAATCTATTTGTGTCCACACTAATTTTTAATACATGAAACATCTTCAAAGGATATGTTAGGGTGTTAAACTATTTGCTCAAAAATGTTGACACACTTGAGATGTTCAAGTATTTTTTGCCTTAAAGTGTTGACTCAATTATCAATTGGAGTGAACATAAAATATTCTCATTTAAGAATACTCAAGTGTTTTAACCCTTTTGAAAGATGAGTCATTTTTTTGGCTAAAGATGTCAACTCATTTAATCAATTTGTGTCAACACTTCCTTTTTGAAAAATATAAATATTATCTATTGAAATTTATTTATTCTTAAAAAATAAATTATCAAAATTATCAAAATCAATATAAAAAGCCCTTGGGCTAACAATCCCCCCTTTTTTATGATTACAACAATTTTAATATTTTTTAGAAAATATTTAAAAAAAATTTTCAACAAGGGTTATTCCCTTATCGATATGCCTTAAACAAGATATGCATTCTCAAAGGCTAGACATACAATCAACAGTGTAATATACATTTTGAAGATGATTTGCAATATTAACTCAGAAGCATTCTGAGTTTATTAAAATTTATGCATTAGATCAAAATATGTGCGAAGTGATTTTTAAATTCCAATCATCAATCATAGAGATATATATAGAGAGTAAACTATCAAATGATGCTAAACAGGATTTGTTATACACAAATACATATAATCATTTATCCATAAAAGAAAGTATGATAAAAAAGAGTATGTTTCAACCACACAACACATCATCACAAACAACATAAAAGAGGAATGTATGTTTAAGGGTTACATCTTCTCCTTCCAAATCAAAAACTACTGAATGAATAATGTTAGCTAATGTTACACTTCTTCACTTCATTTTCTTTCTCCCCTTACTTTGCTATATCTTTTTCTCTTTTTGAAATCATTGAAAGAGGGGAAGTCACTGGTCATCCATAAATTTCTTGAACTGCTTCTTGGCTTCTTGTTTTTATCTCCTCTCTAAGGCTTTCTCATTTGATGAAAAGGCACGCTAGTCCTTTTTCTCAGCTGCGGCTATCGCATCTAAGGTGGCGGCAAGGGCCAGATTAGCTTCACGTTTTAGCCCAGCAGTTTTCTCTTTCTTGGATTCTCTGGCCTTGAATTGCTTTCCCTAGGCCTCTTGGAGCCATTTTAGATGGTCTTCAACCTTGCGAGTGTTGTTGTGAACAACAGTGATGATTTCCTGATCGTATTCTTTGCACACTTGCTGCAGAATAGCTTTGTTGTAATTTACAATGGGCATAAGGTTGTCGTCTTGAGTCTTGCACAATGCTCTGCCAGCATGAATGGCGTTCTCAAGATCACACTGGAGTGCACGATTGGTTTTGTCAAAGTGCTTCACTTTTTCAGACAAGGATGAGATGGTGCTATTTAAGTCAAACATATCTTGATTGATTTTTGTTTGAAAAGAAGTCAAGGAGGAGGAAAGACTTAGGATCAAAGAGACAATTTCAGATAAATCAACAATAGGAGAAGCAGAAGAAGTAGACGGGGCAGATGGAATATTAGAGTGAATAGGAGGAGGAGGAGCATGTGATGGAGCACTAGAGGGCCTAGAAGTGTGAGTTCAAATAGAAAGGGGAGCAGGGGAGTCAAAATCAACTCGGATTGGAGAGAAATCTCGTGATGCAGAGGGATAGCGAGAAACTAATGGTGTACCACGTTTAGTGGTCCAAACACCTTCAACCTTTGAGATTTGCATATGCTTCAAGGTAGAAACACCATATAAATCGTGTTTGGAGAAGGGGATCATCTTTTCAGCAGATAAATCTACGCCAAAATGAAAAAAGACTCAGGTAAAAAACATGCTGTGCGGAAGGGTGGAGTTTGATTTTTCATGGAATTGCAACATATCAGAAATAAACAGAAAACCTAGGTCAAGATTTTTCTATTCCAAGATACACCACATGATAAAGATATGCATATAGGAAACGTCACCAAACTCTCCCATATGAGGCAAGAAGATGTGATTGATCATGTGTTGAAGTATTCTCATCTCAGATTTGAGAGAGTTTGCTTCAAGGAATTTGGATGGATCAATCTCATTAACTTCAAAAATTTGACAAACGGCATCATGAAATGAAAAACCTTCGATGTTAATGAATCGTTTGTTACAAAGAACAAAAATGTCCCCCTCAGAAATGCAAATAATCTCATTTAGGATGGAGGGGGTCAAATGAATCTTAGTACCATTCACCCATGTGGTGATGGTAGTGCTTGGAATTGAGGAGACGTGAATGTGAGTATAAAAAAGTTTAACTAAAGTGGGATAGTGTAGGTCTCAAGATTGCAATAGTCTCTCCTACTTGAGACTTGAAAACAGATCTTTGAATCGCATTTCAATAGAGTCAAAGAATGTAAAATCAACCGAGCGGCCATGAATAACTTTTCGATTAACAAAGGAAGAGAAATAAAGTTGTTGAAATCTGATAGATTTGAAACTTACAGCCTCTGACGTCGCAACCTCTACTATTTTTGTCGCCGTCGTAGTTATCTTTTTCTTCTTCGAAGCCCTCGGGTTCGAATACCTGGCATTTCTGATGCGATTGGCACCTTTACCCATCATTTTCGGAGGCATTGTGATCGATTGAATGTTGATTTGAAGAAAGGAGAGAAGATCGAGTCGACACAACTTTTCGAATGGGAAAAAATCGTGAGAGATGAACAGACGTGAGAGAGAGAGAGAGAGAGGAAACAACGCGACTGGTGGGTTCGGTGCCTCTTATATAGGCATAAAGATTTGTGTCGATACAAATGTCAGTTGGGTCGACACTTTTTTCGCCAATGTGGGTATTTGAAATAAAAAATTGTGTCGAGACTTTTTCAGAAGGTGTCGACACTTTCGGCTGTTTGAGTCGACACGATTAAACTTTAGGGTGACCCAAATTTACTGAGAGTCAGATAACGAATTTGAGTCGACACTATATAACAAGGGGTCGATACTTTTTCCCTCAGTGTCTTTTCTATACAGCTTTGGGTCAACTCAAGCACATATGTGTCAATACTTTTTTAAGTGGTGTCGACACTTTTCACACATCAATGAAGAATATTAAAAGCATTAAAATACATTGAAAAGACATAGTTAGTATGATATATTAATCATGAATTTGGAGCACATAACATCCCAAGTTCTCTTCTTATATAGTATATTCTTTCTTTATTTAAGGGTTTTGTGAATATGTCAACTAGTTGGTAATCTGTGTCTAAAAATTCAAGTTCGATATTACCTTTTTGCACTGATCTCTTATAAAATGATGTCTAATCTCAATATGCTTGGTTTTAGAGTGTTGCATTAGGTTCATAGATATGCTAATTGCACTTGTGTTATCACATATTACAGGGATATGATCTAAACAAAAATTATAGTCCTCTAGTTGTTGTTTCATCCAAAGAACTTGTGCACAATAGCTATTAGCTGCTATGTACTTAGCATCGGCTGTAGATAAGATTACTGAGTTCTGTTTCTTGCTAAACCAATAGATTAGTGAGTGTCTTAGGAATTCATAGGTTCCACTTGTATTTTTCTTATCTACTTTACATCCGACAAAATCAACATCTAAATAGCCAAATAACTCAAAGGCTATTCTTATAGGATAAAATAATTTTAAGTTTTGTGTATCTAAGAGGTATCTAAAGATACGCTTAACGACGGTCACATGTGATTCCTTAGAGTTATATTAAAATCTAGTACACATGCAAACACTAAACATTATATCAGGACGACTAGTAGTTAAATATAATAGAGATCCAGTTATACCTCTATATCGCTTTTCATCTACTACAAAACTATTTTTATCCTTGTCAAACTTTGTTGTAGGACACATCGAAGTTCCCATAGGTTTTGCTTTCGGCATGCCAAACCTCTTCAATATGTTCCTCGTGTACTTAGCTTGATTGATGTAGATTCCTTCTTAAGTTTGTTTGATTTGAAGTCCAAGGAAGTAGTTGAGCTCACCCATCATGCTCATCTCGAATCCTTCCTACATACACTTAGTAAAGTCCTTGCAAAGAGATTCGTTAGTTGAATCAAAGAATAATATCATCTACATAAATTTGGACAATTAGCATGTCATTTTCTTGAGACTTGATAAAAAGAATAGTATCAGTTTTTTCTCTAGAAAACTCATTTTTAATCAATAATTTGCTTAGCTATTCATACCATGCTCTAAGTGCTTGCTTTAAATCATAAAGAGCCTTGGTAAGTTTGTAAATATGATTTGAAAAATCTAAATTTTCAAATCCAGGAGGTTGTTTCACAAAAACTTCCTCCTACATAAAATATTATGTAGAGAAAATTGAGTTTTGATATCTTGAGATGGATCACCAATGATAAGATCTTTTGGGTGACCATGAGCATACCTCTATTCCTTAGGCAAATCTGAATTTTTAGAATTTATAGATCCATCAGCCTGTTGGACTTCATTTTGTTGAGGATATGAAGATTCTTCTTGATTTGGTTCTTCTTTTTCTTTGATGAATATTTTTTCAACACCTTTTTCTATGTCAAACACATTATTTTCACAAAAATCTTTTGAAAAATTCAAGTTAGCTTCATCAAAAATAACATGAATAGATTCTTCAACAATTAGAGTCCTTTTGTTAAAAACTCTATAGCTTTGCTAGATAAAGAATACCCTAAGAAAATACCTTCATTAAATTTTGTATCGAACTTATCCAAAAGTTCTTTGTTGTTGTTCAAAACAAAATATTTGCACCAAAAGGCGTAAAAATAACTTATATTATATTTTCTTCTATTCCATAGCTCACATGGAATTTTTTTGAGAGAAACTCGTATCATAACTCTGTTTATGATAAAACAAGTGGTGTTGACAGTCTGAACCCAAAACTATCGTGGTAGATTATTTTTACAGAGCGTGGTTCTAGCCATTTCTTTCAATATCATATTCTTCCTCTGAACAACTCTATTTTGTTAAGGGGTTCTAGGAGCAGAGAAGTTATGATTAATATTATTTTCATCACAGAATTTTTTAAAATCTTTAGGGATAATTACACTTACCTCCCCTGTGATTTAAGCTTTTTACAGGGACCTCTCTTGTGGTATCTGAAATTACACTAACCTCCCCTGAGATTTAATTTTAACATCAATTGCACTCTAACTGTTAAAAATTCCATTGAAATTTAATAGAAACCATCCCTTCCACCCCAAAATCGCCCTTTCCACCCTAAAATCACCATTCAAACCACCTTTTCCCCCAAAATTACTCTTCCCACCCTAAAACCACCCTTCCCAAAACCACAATTCCATTGAAATTTGGGATGAAAAGGGTGATTTTGGGGAGAAAAAATGGTTTGAAAGGTGATTTTGGGGTGAAAATGGTGGTTTTGGAGTGAGATGGGCGATTTTCGTTAAATTTCAACGAAAATTTTAACAGTTGGGGTGCAATTGATATTAAAATTAAATCTCAGAGTAGGTTAGTGTAATTTCAGAGATCACAAGGGAGGTCCCTGTAATAAGCTTAAATCTCAGGGGAGATAAGTGTAATTATCCCAAATCTTTATTTTTAAATTTTCTACCATGATCACTTTAGATACTTATGATTTGAAAACTTTTTTTATTTTGAACTCTCCGAGACAGTTTTGTAAAAGTGGCAAAGATTTTATCCTTATGAACTAAAAAAAGCACCTAAGTGTATTTAGAGAAGTCATCACAATAATAAAGGCATATCTCTTGCCTCCAAGGCTTAAAGTCCTTATTGGATCAAATAAGTCCATGTGCAATAGTTGTAATGGTTTAAAAGTTGAAATTTCATTTTTAGAATGAAAAAAACTTATAACTTGTTTGTCTTGTTGACATGCATCACACACTTTGTCTTTTTCAAATTTGATTTGGGGTAATTCAATCACCAATTCTTTTTTTAAAAGTTTAAAAATTAAGTTCATGTGCGCATGTCCAAGCCTTCTATGCCACAACCAACTATTATCACTCAAGGCGGCTAAGCACTTGGTGTCATTCTTGAAAATGTCATTTAGAGTGAATGTATAAATATTTTTATACCTATGATCTTCAAAAATAATTTTGTTATTGGTTAAATATTCAATAACACACTTAGCATAATCAAAGACAGCCTTGTAGCCTTTGTCACAAAGTTGGGTTATGCTATGAAGATTATATTTCAAACCATTAACAAGCAAAATATTTTCAATAGAAGGGGAAGAAATTTTACCGATACAATCAATTCCTATGATTTTTCCTTTGCTATTGTCTCCAAATGTTGCAAATCTAGCATATTTTGATTTGAGGGATGCAAACATAGATTGATCGCCAGTCATGTGCATTGAGCAAGCGCTATCAAGGTATCATATCCCCTCCTCGAATGAGGACTTGAAACATACCTGCAAGGAGAATCAATTTTTAATTTTTGGTACCCAAATCTTCTTTGGTCCTTTATAGTTAGTTCCATGAGGATGTGTTACCTTAGGAACCCAAACTTTTTTAACAGGAGGATTAGAAGATTTTTTATGTGTACAATGAATGACAGTGTGTCCATGTTTATAGCAATGAGAATAGGTAACATTTGTATGATTAGAAGATACTTTGATAAAAATATTGCTTAAGAACTTTTATTTCTCCTTTGGTTTGTACCTAATTTTGACTTTGTTAAAAACACATTTTTGCATACCGAGGAGTTTGCCTAAGTTGTTCTTTCCTTGAGTAAACTTGTAAACTGTTTTGGTGAGATCATCAACCTTTTCAACGAAAACTTTGTTTTCATTCTTCAAAATAGAAATTTATTTTGATAAGGCAAGTTTTTTATTTTTCAAAATTTCAATTTCACTTGAGGAAGAAAGAATTAACTTTTTTTAAAATAGAGTTCTTAGCACTCATTCTTCTCAATTTATCATGCAAATCTTCAAATGCATTTTGTAATTCATCTAGAAAAAAAGAGTCATGGGTTACCTCATCATCTTCCTTAGCCACGAGGTATAGATTTACAACCTCATTCTCTTCTTTTTCGTCTTCGGAGCTGCTGTTATCACTTTTGTCCCACGCGGCTATCATAGCCTTCTTGAATTCCTTTTTGAATTGCTTCTTGAGTAAAGGACATTTAGCCATGATATGTTCAGACTTTTTGCACTCGTAGCAAATGATTTTCTCTTTCTAGTAGTCGTTTTTGAATTTGCTAGAGTCGCTTTTAAATTTGATAGGCTCGCCTCTGTGTCTTTCCTTCTTGAAGAACTTTTTTCTTCTTGTTTCTTATTTCTAAGAAACCATTTGAACTTCTTTGTGATGAGGGCCATGTCTTTTTTCTCATCACTTGAGGAATCTTCGTCGAAATCTTCGTCGTGAGTTGAGGATTTAAAGGTAATGCATTTCTTCTTTTTGTTGTCATCATCCATCTTGATATTCATCTCATGAGTCATGAGAAATCTAAAAAGTTCTTCCAGGCTAAGAGTGTTGAGGTCTTTAGTTTCTTGGATAGTTGTGACCTTAACTTCCCAATTCTTAGGCATGCACCTAATAATTTTTCTCACTATTTTTGCATTTGTATAAATTTTTGGGATAATTGCATTTACCTTCCCTGAGGTTTAAGATTATTACAGGGACCTCCCATATGGTCTCTGAAATTACACTAACCTCCCATGAGATTTAATTTTTAACATCAATTGCACCCAACTGTTAAAA
>JAULJZ010149585.1:0-10296 GCA_032270985.1 Heliamphora pulchella | reverse complement strand
TGGGTCAGAGTGCAATTATAGTTCTTCAGTGGTGTGAACTGTAATTCAGTGTTTTATGAAAATTACAGAAATCGCTGCTGGTTTTTCATAATTACAGATATCGCTATGCGTCTTTCTTTATTTACAAAAATCGCTGGTAGGTGTTTGTGTTCCACTAGAAGTCTTACTCATAATTACTCCCTAGATCCCAGTTGTAGCCCTATATATACGCAGGTAGGCTGAACTAGTTTGAGATTGATAGAATTGATAGTTCAGATATCTCATATATTATTATGATATTAATTTTTTCTTTCAAGACTTAAATATATCGGGATTCTGCCGGTACGAGTTCTCGAAAGATCGTAGCCCACACTACGTTCGAGAATTGCATAAGGGAATACAGTAGAAGATCTGATTGGAGCTTCAACTCGAAATCAAGTCGTAGTTGAAAATTAGATCTACAAGTGGTATTCTTCTAAATTAACTTTGGTTGCACAGGTTTATTTTTGATCATTCGACGTCAAATTTTTTTATCTGGCGCCCGTTTTGGCATTTGCCCGTCCAGTTAATTTTTTACCGATTAATCGTTTTCAAAAACAATGATCTTGGCAATATTGCCTCCAACAATTCGTGCCACAGGTCAGAAGGAGTTCTTCGAGGAGTTCAACCTAGAGGGAGAAGAAGAGTTGGAAGGACAAGATGAATTCTAAGAGCACATATGTCAAACTGATGCATTCTAAGGAACCAAGATCTCTACTTTTTTTCTTACATGCAGTGTTTCCTATGCTTAGCGATTTTTAAATTTTTCCGGTGAAACTGTAATAGTTATGTAATTTTGGACAGTTCAGAATTCGTTTATAATGTTATAACTATCGTATGTAAATATGTATGTATGGATAGTATATTCCTACGTTTATATTTATGTATGTCTCGACGTGTTCGAAGGACGGGGGCGTCACAGTTGGTATCAGAGCTTAGGTTTAGTGAACCTTTAGGCCTTGGGTTATGGGAGACCGCGAGTTCTGTAGCATAGATTCTCTGTAGAAGGTCTATATTTTTAACGTATCACTTATAATTTTAACAATTTAAAACCCTTACCTTAAGTTTCCCTTTCTTTTAGGATGACATCCAACGCCGAACCAGCAGGAGAGCCATGGCAGGCGCAGGACCCCGAGGATTTAGATCCAAAAGAGGACCGAGAAGAGGTAGCCGTGGAGGAACAAGAACCGATTGAAGCTGTCCCTTTAGCATGGTTTTTCCCAAGAGAGTGGCATGGTGATGAAGAAGAAAAGGCTGAAGAAGCCGAGAAAGGCGAGGATGAGGCCAATTACGATGCAGACAGTGAAAACGAAGATGAGGATGAGGACGAGAACGAAGAGGAAGGAGCCATTACATTCCAGTATGATAAGCTTGAAGCACCTGCACCTGAGTCCAATGAGGATGAGGCTGTCAATGCTGCTATATACTTTGGTCGTCGGGTATCGCGTGGAAGAAAGGGTATACACCAAGATTTGCCCGGACAAGATGTGCTTGTGGAGGAAACCAGAGACCTTTCCCTGTTTTGTAGGACCTGTACGAGTGCTCGAGAAGTATAGCAGAATGCTCTACCGTTTAGGTTTTCCCCTAGGGTTTAAGACCAGACTCGGAGACTTGCTGACCACGAAATGGATGCAACGCCAGAGGCCGAAGGAAGAAAGAGGAATCATCGACCCCCTTGACCCGGCCATCGACTTTGACAACTCAGAGATATATCAGGAGGTTCCGACGGCGATAACAAACAAGATGAGGATGGGACTAACCAATGCTTAGCATGCCAAGGTGCTATGGCGCAGCTTTAACATATACGATGTAACGTGGGAACACGAGGCGATTGTTCCACATTTCTACCCGCATCTCTTTGCTTAGGCCCTAGTGTGTAGGCGTTGTATTTCTCTTTTGTTTAAGTACTGTTTAAGTGTTGTATGCATATTTTGCGAACTACTTGAAAATCTTGTACCAGTTATGAATATAGATGAAATGAAAACGTTACAGTTAAATCCCTATAAGTAATGTTGCAACCCTGTATTAACTGCACCAGATCCCAAAACACGAGAAATATTCAAGAACTGAAATAATCTGCAAGACCATAACACTCTTTTTTTTGGATGGCTGGTAGACGACCAAATCACCGACAAGCTAACGGAACCATAGACAATGAAGTACCGGGATTAGCCGAAGTGTTGTGAGAACTAGCTGCTAGCATCAACCGTTCTATCGTGCGTGACCGAGCGTGGTTCTTATTTGAGATGGGTAGACAGCGAGCCCCGACGTTCAGAGGAGGAATAGAACCTAGAAAGGCAGAAGAGTGGATGAGGGCAGTTAAGAAGTTGTTTAATTCTATGGGAGTTTAGGACGAAGCAGACCGTGTAGCCTTGGCGGCACACCTATTAGAAGGAGAAGCAGATCATTGGTGGTCCTTAATCAACAGCACACAGGATGTAGCAGCTCTAGCTTGGGACCAGTTTGAGGCTTGTTCTTGGAAAAGTATTTCCCAGCCCCCTTCCGTTAAGGAAAAGTTCGTGAGTTCTTGGATCTTAAACAAGGCTCGATGACAGTAACGCAGTACGTCAATCGTTTCAAGGAGTTAAGTCGCTTTGCCGCAACCCTGGTACCTGATGAGGAATCTAAGGCACAAAAAATTGAGTGGGGCCTTGAGCCATCTGTTTGAATAAGGATAATTTGCCTACAGCTCCCTACATACACATAAGTAGTTCGGGCCGCTTTGCTTACTGAAACCGATCTGGCCGATTCAAGGAAGATTTGGAACCAAAGGAATGGAAGTACTAGCTCTGGAGGGCCTGTGAGGAGCAACAGAGTGTTTATTCCTAAGAAGCCGTACTACTAGGAGTACAAACCAGGGCAATCAAGGAATCCTTTCGCAATATCTGTGGTATGCTTCGAATGTCGCCAACCAGGATATAAGAGGACAGATTGTCCCTGACTGAAATAGAAGAATCAAAACAACCAACCCCAACAATGGAGGCAACCCCAGAACCAACTGCCAAGAAACCCACAACCTGTTCAAGTTGCTAGGCCAGCAGCTAACCCACCGAATGGAAGAGGAAGGCCACCACATAATGGAAATCAGAAACCCCAGGGAGGTTTAAACGATGGGATAAGGAACGAGAACAACAGAAACAACAATAGGAACCGGCCTATAGGAGGACGTATCTTTGCCTTGCAAGAGGAAGAGGAGGAGGAAGACACCCAGGTCATACAAGGTATGCTCGTATTATTTAATACCTTAGTGAAAGTGTTGTTTGATTCTGGAGCATCCCACTCCTTTATATCTTTAGCCTGCTTGAAATCTTTGTTCTTGGAACCTGAGGCCCTAGACCAAACCCTAAGCGTTATCACACCCTTAGGAAGTCTAGCATGAGTAGATTTCATTTCTAAAGCGTGTATGTTGCGAGTAATCGACACCCTTATGACTTGCGACTTACGAGTAATGGATTTTAATGGGTACGACGTGATTTTTGGGAATGGAATGACACTACCGTGCAAATTCAAGGAGAACGACGTGAAATCTTAACCCCGAGTAGTGCAAAAGAGCGTGAATCGAATAACTTTGTAGGAAGATTAACATGTCTTCTTGTTAGTATAAACATCTCACCAACCCCCGAGTTACCACGAGTCGTGTGTGAATATGAAGATGCATTCCCGGAGGAGCTACCTAGATTACCCCCACACCGTGAGGTCGAGTTTTCGATAGAGCTCCAACCTGGAACTACATCGATTTCGATCGCAGCACACCGGATGTCTCCCGCCGTGCTAAGAGAATTAAAGGACCAACTTCAAGAATTGCTCAGTAAGGATTTTATCCGTCCAAGTACATCGCCGTGGGGAGCACCAGCATTATTTGTCAAGAAGAAGGATGGAACCTTACGTCTTTGCATCGACTACTGTGAGTTGAACAAAGTAACGATCAAGAATTGATACCCTTTACCCCGCATAGATGATCTCTTCAACTAGCTTCGAGGGTCAACCTATTTCTTAAAGATCGATTTACGCTCCGGATACTACCAACTCTGAGTTAAAGAGGAACATATTTCAAAGATAGCCTTTAGAACGCGATATGGACACTATGAGTTCGTGGTGATGCCTTTTGGATTGACGAATGGCCCATGAGTTTTCATGAGTTTGATGAACAGACTTTTTTAGCCTTACCTCGACCAGTTTGTAGTGGTTTTTATAGACGACATCTTGGTATATTCAAGGACTGAGGAAGAACATGAGCAGCATTTAAGGATTGTTTTGCAGAAACTAAGGGATTCACAACTCTATGCAAAGGCAAGTAAGTGCGAATTTTGGTTACATGACGTGAAGTTTCTAGGACACGTGGTTTCTAAAGAAGGGATAGCTGTGGATCCAGCCAAAGTGGAAGCCGTTTTGGATTGGAAGCCACTCGAGAACGTCTTTGAAATTTGTAGTTTCTTGGGACTAGCTGGATATTATCGAAGGTTTATCCAAGATTTCTCTAAACTGGCGCGACCAATGACAAGATTAACACAAAAGGGAGTGAAGTTTGAATGGAGTGATAAGTGTGAGATGGCTTTTCAAGAGTTTAAGAAAAGATTGACTAGCCTTCTTAGCTTAATCATACCTGAAAGAGAGGTTGGATATACAGTGTATTGCGATGCGTCTAAAGAAGGTTTAGGATGCGTGCTGATGCAAAATGGTAAGATAGTAACCTATGGGTCAAGACAATTGAAACCTCACGAGCAGAACTATCCTAGTCATGACCTAGAGCTTGGAGCCGTGGTTTTCACACTAAAGTTATGGAGGCACTATCTTTACGGAGAATAGTTTGAACTATTCTCGGACCACAAAAATCTGAAGTACCTATTCAACCAGAAGGACCTCAACATGAGACAACGCCGGTGGATGGAATACCTGGAGGAGTATCAGTTCACTTTCGATAATCACCTGGGTAAAGAGAATGTGGTGGCTGACGCCCTTAGTCGGAGGATAAAGAGCACAGTGGCTGGAATAGCGGTCAGGGAATGGAACATGATGGGAACGCTCAATGAATATCGACTCCAATCGTCAGAATCGGGAGATGGGAGCTATTTTGTCTAACCGTGGCAATGACAAATCTTCGTTAACAAATCGTGAATGCCCAAAAGTATGACCAGGAGTCTAAATTTATTCGGAGGCACCTTATTAGGGAGGAATCGAAACAAGGTTGGGTAGTCAACAGACACGGACACCTAACATACCTAGGTAAAGTTTTCGTACCGAATGTCGAGGATCTAAGGAGAGACATTCTGAAGGAACATCATCATTCACTCTTTGTATTCTACCCCGGAGGAACAAAGATGTACCAAGATTTGAAGAGGCACTATTAGTGAAATTGCATGAAGAAGGATGTAGCAAGCTTCGTAGCCAAATACCTTACATGTCAGCAAGTGAAGGCCGATCACCAAAGACCAGGAGGAACCCTTCGACCCCTAGAGATACCTTAATGGAAATGGGACCACATCATTGTGGATTTTATCTCTGGACTACCAAGGTCACCACCAGGACATGACTCTATCTGGGTAATCGTGGATCGTCTCACAAAGTCAGCACACTTCTTACCTGTTCGGACGATCAAGAAATTGGAAAACTTGAGTCAGAAATACGTTCGGGAAATTATTCGTCTTCACGGAGTTCTGTTATCTATCATATCGGATCGAGACCTGCGTTTCACCTCGCGATTTTGGCAAAGCTTACAAGCTGCTTTAGGAACGGAGCTTTGTTTCAGCACAGCTTTTCATCCACAAACTGACGGACAATCTGAACGGATAATTCAAACACTAGAAGACATGCTTCAAGCTTGCATCATGGATTTCAAGGGACATTGGGAGAAGCATCTACCGTTGGGCGAGTTCACTTACAACAATAGCTACCAATCTAGTATTGGCATGCCGCCGTATGAAGCTCTTTATGGAAGACCGTGCTATTCACCAATTTATTGGACTAAAGCAGGAGATAATGCACTTTTTGGAGCAAATCTTATATAAGAGACTATTGAGAAGATCCGACTGATTCAACAACGATTAGCCACCGCTCATAGCAGATCAAAGAGCTACGCCAATCAGCGACGGAGATCGCTACAATTTGAAGTAGGAGATCATGTATTCCTGAAGATCCAACCATGATGAGGAGTTATATGTTTCGGCCAAAAAGGGAAGCTAGCTGCAAGGTTCATTGGACCGTTCGAGATTTTGGCTAAAGTTGGAGAAGTAGCATATCATTTAGCTCTACCACCGCAGCTTGCCAGTGTTCATAACATTTTTCATGTGTCGATGTTGAGAAAGTACGAAGCTGATCCTGCACATATTTTAGATTGGAAGGAACTCCATGTCGATGAGGACGCTACCTTTGAAGAACAACCCGTAAGGATAATCGGTCAACGTGACAAGGTTCTTAGAGGAAAGACCATCCCGCTCGTTCGAGTTCTTTGGAATCACAACGGAATTGAAGAATCAACTTGAGAACGAGAGGAAGCCATGAGGGCAAGTTATCTCCAGTTATTCGCAGTTTGAGGTACGATACGAAATTTTAGGGACGAAATTTATTTTTACGGGAGTAGATTGTAACGACCCTGGTCGGACCCTAGTATTGGTGACAGATAGTCCATGAGGCTATAGAATACGAAGGAGATTCAAAACCCTAACTCGAACCGAAAACTCAAAGTTAGGCCCGAAAATCCTAAAAAGGTTCAAAACACAGGCAATAAAACCCTAGCACCCAGAGAATCTCCTAACATTCTAAATAAAGTAAATATCCTGAAATAATGAATTAAAAACAAAAAATCCTCATAAATATGGTAAAATGACTATTTTGCCCCTAATACAACAAAAAGCCTTAAAAATTTAGATTTTGACACATGAATACCCTAAATCAAGGATTTAAGTACAATTAAGTAGAAAAAAACAAAATAACATTAAAAATCCAAAAATACCCCTCAGTGGCCGACCACCTTGGGAAGTGTGCCAAAAAGTGACTTTTTGCTTTCTTTTTAGCTTTAAATGATGAGAAAGGTATTAAATTAAGTATTATAATGATCCAATACTTGTCGAACAAGTAATATACATAATAATATAATGTTATAGGTCAACAAAAGCAAACAAATCTTATTGATGCTCATACACAACAAAATAAGTCAAAAAGTAATATATTGCCAAAATAGCTTAGTTTGACTTAAAAGATTACATCCATTTAATCAATTGCTATGGATACTATAATAATACGTGAAAATATTATATTTCTCATAAAAATATTAAAATAATAAGTCTCAGTAGAAAAAGACACCAAAAAGATATATCAAATTAACTTTTAATACATTTTCTTACACAATATGGGCACAAAAATCGAGACAAACCCCTTGATTGATGGGAGAATAAGATTTTTGTCCCCCAAACTGAACCCTAACTACATTTAGCTTCCCCATATCTGATTTTAGCCTACAAAAACTTAAATTAACTCAAATCAAAATCAATTCACATTTATGAAAAATGAAGAAAAAGGACTTTTTTGGTACTTTTTTTGTCTCTCACATGTCCGCTAGCCTTGCCTATATAAAGAGAGTCAAACACCCTCTTCTCTATATGATATTTTCGGCCAAAGAGAGGGGAGAAACCAGAACCCCTTGATCTTGAGTGATGAGGTGAGTTTGAGGGAAGAAAAAGGAAGGAAAAGGAAGAAACCGAGGAGGTTTTCGAAAGCTAAGTCCAAATCAACCATCTATCCTTCTTTGATCTCTCGAAAACAAGTAAATAAAATCTCTAAACATTATATCTAAGATCCCTCAAAATATCTCCCAACACATCCCTTTAAACACTCCAAGAACCAAGAACTGAAATCAAACCAAAAAGGCGTCGAAGTTGGAAATTAGGGGCTGTTTTGTTTATAAATGATATGAGATGTTATTGTGTGTTTTTAAAATGGCCAAAAAGTCTTACTTGTTTCAAATAACTACCCTTAGCTCTAAACATGAGACTTATAGGCGGCACGTTAAACTAGAATAGACTAAAAAATGAGCTCATTTGGACTTGATTTGATACCCAAATTCGAGACCAACAGAAGCATAGCTTTAGTAAAATCTTGAGAAAAGTGCTGAACCGGTTTTGCTTAGTATGAATT
This sequence comes from Heliamphora pulchella, assembly GCA_032270985.1. Lineage (NCBI taxonomy): Eukaryota > Viridiplantae > Streptophyta > Magnoliopsida > Ericales > Sarraceniaceae > Heliamphora > Heliamphora pulchella. The sequence goes on along the minus strand of JAULJZ010149585.1, from coordinate 2,148 downwards.
GTTCACCCATTTGCCTTAGGATTTGGCCTTGGTGTTAAATATGAGAGTTGTAAAAAATATTTTTATCTAAATTGTGTATAAAAATCATAACTTGATTCTAAGTCTAGATACCCAAAACCTTGTCGGCCCTTTTAATTTAATACTTGACTTTTGGCTTTAAAATTTGTTAAGTGTATGTTTAAGTACCCTTCACTATGAGACCCGAGTTTTTGTATGATGTTTGATTTGAATTAGTTGATTAGTGTTTTAAGTGAATGTATGACGATTTAGAACTCATGCTATCATGTTTGAATCATATCTTGAAAATTATAGCTCGTGTTTTACATATTTGTACCTTATACTTTACGCATTATACCATGAATCTTGCCATACTAGTTGATGCCATGCTATAGATAGTTGTATTTGAGATCCATACCATACATCATGAACATTGCCATTGCATCTTGGCATGTTGGAGTCCATCTGTGCAAACTATTGTTGGGATGGGCTGTTTTGAGACCGTCATTTTTTATTCTAAGTCTAGGGCGTCCCTAGTTGTCACTTTTTAAAAAATATTTTGAGATGTATTCCCCCTATACACCTTGGGTGCGTCCCCGGTGTTACAGATTTGGTTTAAACACTCTGGATGCGTTCCCGATGTTTGAAAGGGTTTACGGATATTGTTGGGCACTATGAGTTCGTCGCTAGCATTCTGATTTCGTTAGCTTAGACTTTTAGGTTGACACCGGTGAAGGCATCACGAGTCTTAAGGTGGGACAAATCGCTTGATATATGAGGGCAGTGATAATAAGTCCCTGAGGCAATGACAATAAGTTATGGGGCAATGACAATAAGTCCAGAAGTAATGATAATGATTCCCTGCGGGCAGTGACAATAAGTCCCAAAGTGGTGTGAACTCCACACCGTTGCCATTGAGCAAAACAGCTGTGGTATGAAGCCCGGCGATGCATTTACTATTCACAACGAGGCGCGATGATGGCTGTGATGATCAAATACCTGTGAAAGTCTACTATGGTGATTCCAGGCGTGGAATCCCTGTTATAATCTGGGTGCATGTGGGGTTGGGCATCTGCATTTCATATGCATATGTTTATTGACTTATCTGCTATCATGTCATAAATTATCTGTCTCCTTGACTATAAACTGTACTGGTGTTGTATGGTATGTGTTGTGGTAAATTTTGTGCCGTGAGATTAGTTAGAAGGTTAGAGTGTTTTTCTTCTGGTCCCTGGCTCATGGCATTCGTGCCACAGGTGAGGACGAGTTCTTCGAGGAGTTTAACCCAGAGGGAGAAGAAGAGTTGGAAGGACAAGATGAATTCCAAGAGCACATGGGTCCAACTGATGCATTCTGAGGAATTAAAATCTCTACTTTTTTTCTTACATGCAGTTTTTTCTATGCTTAGCGATTTTTGAATTTTCTTAGTGAAACTGTAATAGTTATGTAATTTTGGACAGGTCAGAACTCGTTTATAATGTAATAGCTATCGTATATAAATATGAATGTATGGCTAGTATATCCCTATGTTTATATTTATGTATGTCCCGACGTGCCCAGAGGACGGGATGTCACATTGGGTTTGGATGTCTCTTCCAATAACTAGATCGTTTTTCTCAGGTGGTTGGTCATTCTAGGGTAAAACGAACATGGTAAAAGGTATGGTTGTGGTAATTACCTAGTCATGTGATCTATTGTGACTTGGTGGTTAATTCTTCATCAGGTTCTAAACGTTCATTGTTGTGATCAAGATTCTTTGTTCTTTGTTAGTGATGGCGAAATCCCAAACTCTAACACTTTGGTGGGAAGACCGAAGTGAATATTGATGTATATAGGCGTACCTCCTTTGTTAGCGTACTAAGGTTATCATGAGTTCAAGGTTATTTCTTGTTTTTCACTTCCTTACTATCGGTATGAATCTTGTGCTTCCTGATTTATCGAAATAAGTGGGTCAACTATGAACTAGTCTTAGGGAAGTTTAAATTGTGCCATATGGTGGTGTCGCAAATCCTTTGGTGTGAAGCTGTCGTTTTTGACTTTAGATTTCTGATGGTATAGTCTTATTTGTCAAGATCTTTGAAAAGATATAGTTAGTTGAATAAGCCCTTACTTAACCATTCTTGCAAATCGGAGTCTTGATCTTCAAAACTT
>JAULJZ010149584.1:0-10298 GCA_032270985.1 Heliamphora pulchella | reverse complement strand
TAAATGTATTATTTAAACATAGAAGAAATTAGTAATTAATTATTTAAAAAATAATAACAAAATGAATAAATTTTGTAATTTTTTTTTAAAAATTATAATATTTTTTTAAAATTCAAGTTACACACCCGATCTCTAACAGATTACTTTTTAACAATCATCCCACAGTAATGACTAGGCCTACGCTCCTGCTTTCTCGTCCCTGAACTTCAAAATGCATTTCTTATGATCATGACCAATCATCTCACAGTAATGACAAAGAACCGGGAGTTTTTCATATTTGAAAGCTATCCAAAATGGGTCACGTCCTTCCATCTTGATCTTTTTCCCTCTAGGCAGGGGCTGATTAATGTCGATTTCTACCTGAACTCGCAAGCAACGCTCTTGCCGTCCTGCTAGTTGGGCTATCTCTACCTCATGAACATTACCCATCGTGTGAAAAATCTTCCTCCCAAACTCGATAGACAACAGTTCTAAAGGGAGGTCTCGTAGTTGAAGCCATAGCTGGCTGTGGTTAAAGTCATATTCCTGCACTCTGGCTCCTCGCTTCCATTTTCGGAGAACTAGCAAGTTTTTATTGAATAGCCATGGCCCCCCTTTAAAAACTCTCTCTAAATCAAACTCATTGTGGAATAAGATCTGGAAAATATCTCCACTTAGATAAAAAAAATCTTGAGGTTTTGTGGATATCCCCAAGCTATGTTCATTGCTGCCAATAGGCCATTGAGATTTGTTGATTTGGAGGTTATCACCTTACCCAATAGGCTGAGATTGCACTCCTTCTCAGTAGCTTGCATGTCCGATGGTTGGACAACAATCTCCTCTTCTTCATCTGCTGTCAATGAGAAGGACTGTAGTTTTCCTGAGATGTCCTCATCCATCAAAGTACTGGCTCTTCTTCTGCAAAAACTTTGCTTCTGATTGACTCCAATGGTGTTACTGACTTGCTCCACTCAGAGCCTTTATTTGCACTTGTAAAACCCCATATCTCTCAAAAGGAGAGAACCCCTCCCCCAATCTTAATTGTTGGAGTATAAATTGGAAAAGTGCTTTTATATCCCAATTGTCAAATTTTGTCTTTACTCTAGTTGCTTTAATTGAATAATGCCGACACAGCAATAAAGGAACAACGGAATGTAATTAAAACTATAGTTAATTGCATTAATTTAAGATACGTAAAATATTTCACAATGAATTCTTTATATATAAAATAAATTTTTTTTTTTATTTTTATTTTTATTTTTATTTTTATTTTTATTTTTTAGTGTTTAGTTGATACTTAAAGAATATTTTTTATTTACGTACTAGCATAAACAACACCACTTCCACTATCACTGCCACTGCCATCGCCACCCAACCACCACTGCCATCATTGTGCCATCGTTATTACCATCACCATTATTCTTACCATCGTCGCTGCCACCATGTGTAATGATTCAATTGGACAATTGGCCTAATAATCTAAATAAAGAGACTAACAATGCAGTTCAAAATGTTTATTCTTCAGTTATTAGTTATAATTTACAAGTTTTTTTATATATCAGTCTTAATTTCTACCCTAGTGGGGATGTGGATAGCAACCCATTAGCAAATACAAAACAACTCATTAGCGTGTACAAGATATACAACCTTGAGATTTCTACTTCTCTCTGGAGCCTCTACTCCTCTATCTATTCCACCACAGAGCTCTACATGAGTATGAGAGTTGACTCTGATAACATTTGTGACGATTGAAATGAACCATTGGACCAAATAACTTAAATAAAGAACTTAACAATTCGGCTCGAAATGCTTAAATCTAAGTTATTAGTAGTAATCCACAAATTTTTTTATATACCAAACTTAATTTCTATCTTTCACAAATGTGGAAGTCACCGAATGAAAGGATTTTGCACCCAAGGGTGGGTTGATATGGCTGGCTCCCAACAAGCTATTTTCAAAACTGGAGGGTTTCAAAAAATTAGGAGGTTTATTGCTTCTAAAAACAAATATAGTCTTTTCGTGTATCGATCATATGGCAAATGTGAGACACGATTTTCTTTCAATTTAATAAATAATCTTGTTAATCCAAGGGCTTTTTGTATTGATTTTGATGATTTTCATAAATTTATTTTCTAAGAATAAATGAATTTAAAAAGGATAATATTTATTTTTTTTCAAAAAGAAAGTGTTGACATATATTGAACAAATGAGTTGACACCCTTAGTCAAATAAAATGACTTATCTCTTAAAATGATTAAAACACTTAAATATTTTTTAGAATATTTTGTGTTGAACCCAATTGATAATTGAGTTAAAACTTTAAGGCAAAGATTACTTGAAGCTATCAAGTGTGTCAACACCTTTGAACAAATGGTTTGATACCCTAACTGTTTGATAAAGATACTTTCAAGTTTAAAAAGTTTGTGTCGACACAAATGAATTTTGTGTTAACACAAAAGAGCTGAAGCTCTCTGGACTCAAAATGAGTCGACACAAATTGATTTTGTGTTGAGACAAAAGTGGTTTCTCACTTTTGGTATCCGAAATTTTGTGTCGACACAAATGCCAAATGAGTCGACACAAAAGAATCGAGACCTCCTGCAGATTTTAAGTGTCGACACAAAATTGAAGATGAGTCGACACAAATATACCGAGCCTACCTGAAGAAATTTGGTATCGACACCAATGACCAAAGGAATTGACACAAATATACGGAGGGTTCTTGCAGAATTTTAGTGTCGACACAAATAATCTTGTCCCAGATGATGAAGTTCAAATGACTCAACACAATATCCATTTGTGTCGACACTATTGTGTTGGTGAGAAAGATTGCAGAAATTGTGTCGACACCTCAGAAGATTTGTGTCGACCCAATCACTTGAAGATCCTTTCCCTAGACATTTTGTGTCGACACCAAAGGCCTTTGTGTCAACACCTGCGACGCAGATTCAAATTCGCGACAGACTTCAACGGTTGGATTTTTTGCATTTAATGCCCTCACCTACCTCTAACGGTCATGAATGCTCAAGAGCTTATATAAGAAGTTACTTTTCAGCATTTAATTTCTCTAGAGACTTACAATCACTGTTCTATTGCTTGATTCAATCTCAAAATTCTCAAGCTCTCATTTATTGCTGAACTCCATCTCTTGTTCCTCATCTCTCTTTACCTCTTTATTTATTGTAAATCAATTTCTGTGAAGAGGGTGAGTGTTTCTCATTTAATCACTTTATTTATTGTATTCAAGGGTGAGTCATCCTTTATCATTTGAGTGAGTGAGTAAATTTTATCAAAGAAGAGTTTAAGAGTGAATAGAGAAAAACATGAAATTATTTTCATAGAATCATCTTGAAGCTGATAGAGGCTTTTGAATGTACCTATAAACATTCGTTAGTGTAACGCTCCGAACCCCGGGAACCCGTGGATATAACCCAAATTATCCCACATTTAAGCAATCAACAATGACTTTTTTGATAACAACACTTTATTTTCTTTAAGAAATCATAAATAAAACATTTTATTCTCACGACATACACATGTGCCACAAAGGCTAAACAAAATTTTTTACTTTAAAGAGTTCATTTACAGCATGGTATTATTACAATTATCCACTTCACTTTCTGTATAATCATAATGTAAAAACAAAGAAATATTAACTCTTCCTCATAGCCTTTTCCCCACATGCATCCTCTGTCGTGGTATCGTCCCGGATCCTCGAAACCCGAAATGGTTTTGTATACATACATGAGCCAAAACTCGTAGGATAAAGACTAACTCTATACTAAGCATAATTTGTGAGGTGTGATGGGTGCAACTGGAATAATAATACAAGTTCTATAAATCCATTATTTATTTTCACACACGCCAAGTTATTCATTCATTAAACTATTTTTCAAATATTCCTTTCTTTCACATTTATTCTCATCACCCGATTTTTCACATAAATCAAATCGCATTTTCAGTACCCAATTCATCACAAAATCGTATTTTAACAATGAACCGGCGTCGGACGTAGCTTATAGAAACCCCTTCCTATTTTCCCAATAGGCTACGCGAAGCCATTGGGTAATAGATAGCTCTATAACTCACCACGACACAACACCACATTTCGGGGGTTAACCCGTGGGCATGTGGTTCCCATCTTACGCAAGTTTTCGGTCTTTTATCGCGGACCCGCCAGGCCAACTTAATTCACATCAATCCATACGGTTCATTGAAAATAAAGTGTTTAGTTTTCACATTTAATCTTTGAATATATAAACTTTCGCGGGCTTTCACCGCAAGACCGCAACCCCTCATTATGCATATCCCACATTTCAAATTTTCACACGTTGGTTCACATTTCCCAATTTGTTCTTTATTGTAAAACCACGTTCCGTTTGAGTATTTCAAAATGTCATTCATATCTCATTCATCATGCATCATTACTTCAACATACAAATCCTCATAATTCTCATATTATTAAGCAATGTCATCATACTTCAACACAAGATTAAATTCATTAGTACGCATCTCATTTGAAAAGGAAGCATTCATCTTAGATATATACAAATAAATTTAAAATCCATTTAATCTTTCTATCCATGCCTCACCACAACTACCCCACTTCATATCCCAAACTTGCCTGAGTTTAGTTTATTATTATCATTATTATTATTTCTTTTCTTTTCCAAGAAAACAAAAAGTTTAAAAATCTTTTAAAGGGGTCCAACCGAGGGTTTAATCAATATAAAAACAAGTATTTTAGGAAAGTAGGGCCAAGATACCCAAGATCCAAACCTTTAAGCAAGACATCAAAAATTTGAAAAGGGGCCCAGACCGCTCGATCGGTGAGAAGACCGCTCGAGCGGTCTCTCACCGACACCAAAGAACCGAGAGTGCCAAAAGACCGCCCGATAGACCGCAGTCTATCGATCGGTCGTGCTCCTGATTCTTTTTCAAGCCAAAAATTTTGATTTTTGATACTTAAAAGTATTTTCTCATCTTTTAACATGCTTTGGGCCAAGAGTTTACTTTAAAAAGAGAAGAGTAAATTATGCTAAATTCTCCCTCGGGGCATAAAAGTTTAAGAGAAGCAAAATAACCAACCGAAAATCCTTTTTGTACAATAAATTCTTAAAAAGAATCAAGATTAATTATACCCAAATCTCTCAAATAACTCTTAAATCATATATTTAGTGAAATTACCAACATTAGTCTATGTTGTATCCAATTACAATTTTCAATCAATAATTCAAATCCTTCCATCCTTAGTAAATTTCAACAACGTAATAAACTCCCTCATCCCGATTTTTATTCGTTTTCAAGAATAATATTTCTCAAATACCCAACATAGGATTTACATAACGTAGTCTTCTCCAAATATCCATACTCAAGTCTTAGTTTTATGCATACAACATACTAGCGTTTTCTCTATTGAAAGTAATCAACACAAATCAAAGTCATACCACAAGAGTGAGTTTAGATCCTACCACAAAGAAGATCCTCCATCAAGAATCAAACCTCTTGTGAGCTCCAAATTGCCAAAGCCCAACACATGCAACTTCAAAGGAGCTTCCAACGTATATCCACGCTCTCCAACGGCCACTCGCGCAATAAAACGGCAAGATCTTCACCCCCAACGAACATGAAAACTCTCAAGGACCTCCAAAACTAAACCCTAGCTCACTCTTAAGCTTTTAGAGGGAGAGGAGAGGAGAGAAATTAACAAAACCAGCCCAAAAATCGACATTTATAACCTTTGCCCGTCACAAACTGCTCGATCGGTCTCAGGACCGCTTGATCGGTCTCGGCTGCAACTGCACTTTTGGTCCGACTTTAAATGAGCATATCTCCTTCATCCGAAATCCAAATAGAATCGTTCTTGTGCTCAAACTGAAGCCCCGGAAGTCTACTTTCCAATAGTTCAAACCTCATACCAAAATTCATTTTTTAAAAAATGTTATGACCAAATTAATGAAGGTATGTCACTTTTTTCACACATTTTTCACATATTTTTGTTCAAACATCCATTAGAACCTCATATTTTTCCTCTAACATACCTTTCACGCATACCCAAGCTTAAAACAACACCAAGCTCAAGTTTTAATTCTTACTCCCATCAACACTTAATCATCTCTTAAAATAAAACGGGTCGGGGTCACACAGTTAGCTCAAGCGAAGTCTTGAAATTGTAAAGGCTTGAAATGTGTCCGTGAAGCATTCTACATAGTAAAAATTCTCAAATGGAAACTTGAGAAGTGGACGTAGACTTAGAAGAAGCCGAACCACTATAAATTCTCAGTGTCTGGTGCATTCTCTATATTCCTAATCTCTTTAATATTTACATTACTTTAATCTTTATTTATTTTGCTATATTTGTTTGCTATATTAAAAGGTTTTCAAAAAGATTTTAAAAATTGTTATTAATTTTTTAACACCCAATTCAACTCCCCTCTTAGATTGCCTAGAACTAAAAATTGGTATTAGAGTTTAGACTCTTATTTTTTACTTAACCGTCTAAGAGTTTATATGGCAACCACTACCATCGGACCTATCTAATTTGAAGGTTAGTCAACCAATAGACCTCCCTTATTCAAAAGAACAAATTACAATTATTGGAAGGTTATAATAAAAATCTACATTCAAGTCATAGACTATGACCTTTGACGGGTTATTATTAATGAACCCAAAAGACCCACCAAAATCATTGAAGGGGCATTCGTCCCTAAACCAAAGTTGAATGGACTGAAAATGACATTGGAGAAATTCAAAAAATTACTAAGGTTATGAATCTCCTATATTGCTCACTTGATCCAAACGAGTTCAATAGGATCTCAACATGTAACACCGCGAAAGAAATATAGGATAAACTTGAAGTTACCCATAAGGATACTAACCAAGTGAATGAGTCCAAAATAAGCCTACTTGTGCATAACTATGAGTTATTTGAAATGAAGCATAATGAAACCATATCTGATATGTTTACTCGCTTCACTGACATTATTAATGGATTAAAGTCTCTTGGCAAGATTCATACAAATGTAAAAATGGCGAGAAAAATTCTTAGGTGCATGCCTAAGAGTTGGGAAGCTAAGGTCACAGCTATCCAAGAAGTTAAAGACCTCAATACTCTTAACTTGAAAGAGCTTCTGAGATCTCTCATGACCCATGAGATGAATATCAAGATGGATGACGATGATGACAACAAAAAGAAGAAAGGCATTGCATTCAAGTCCTCAACTCATGACGAAAATTTTGACGAAGATTCCTCATGTGATGAGAATGAAGACATGGACCTCACCACAAAGAAGTTAAAACGGTTTCTTAGAAATAAGAAACAAGGAGGAAGAAAGTTCTTCAAGAAGGAAGGACACCGAGATGAGCCTACCAAATTCAAATGCGACTCTAGCAAATTCAAAAACGACTACAAGAAAGAAAAAATCATTTGCTACAAGTGTAAGAAGTCTTGACATATCAAAGCTGAATGTCCTTTGCTCAAGAAGCAATTCAAGAAGGGTTTCAAGAAGGCTATGATAGCCACATGGGGCGAAAGTGATGACAACAGCTCCGAAAATAAAAAAGAAGAGAACAAGGTTGTAAATCTATGCCTCATGGCTAGAGAAGAAGATAAGGTAACTTATGACTCTTTCTCTTTAGATGAGGTACAAAATGCATTTGAAGATTTGCATGATAAATTGAGAAAAATAGGTGTTAAGAACTCTATTTTAAAGAAGGCGGTTCTTTCCTCCTCAAGTGAAATTGAAATTTTGAAAAGTAAAAAACTTGTTTTATCAAAATAAGTTTCTGTTTTGAAAGATGAAAACAAGGTTTTGATTGAAAAGGTTGAGAATCTTACCAAAACTGTTTATAAATTCACTCAAGGAAAGAACAATATAGACAAACTTCTCGGTATGCAAACATGTGTTTTTAACAAAATCGAGATTGGGTATAAACCAAAGAAGAAACAAAAGTTCTTAAGTAACATTTTTATCAAAGCATCTTCAAAGCACAAAAATTCTACATGTTTTCATTGCTATGAATAAGAACACACTGTTACACTTTTTCTACATAGAAAACTTTTAAATATTTATGTCAAGAAGGTTTGGGTTCCTAAAGAATCACATCCTCAAGGAACTAACACTAAAGAACCCAAAAAAATTTGAGTACCCAAAATCAAAACTTGATTCTCCTTGCAAGTGTGTCTCAAATCCTCATTCAAAGAGGGGATGTGATATCTCGCTAGCGGGCGTTCAAGACACATGATAGGCGACCAATCGATGTTTGCATCTCTCAAATTAAAAAGTAATGAATTTGTGGCTTTTGAATACAATAGCAAAAGAAAAATCATAGGAATTGGATGTATCGGCAAAATTCTTTCCCCTTCTATTGAAATTATTTTTCTTGTTGATGGTTTAAAACATAACTTTCTTAGTATAAGCCAATTTTGTGACAAATGCCACAGGGTTGTCTTTGATCATGCTAAGTGTGTTATTGAAGATTCAACTAATAACAAAATTATTTTTAAAAGTCATAGACATGAAAATATTTACACATTTACTCTAAATGATCTTTCTAAAAATGACAGCAAGTACTTAGTCGTCTTGAGTGATAATAGTTGGTTATGACATAGAAGGTTTGGACATGCACACATGAACTTGATTTCTAAACTTTCGAAAAAAGAATTGGTGATTGAGTTGCCCTAAATCAAATTTAAAAAAGACAAAGTGTGTGATGCATGTCAACAAGGCAAACAAGTTAAAAGTTCTTTTCATTTTAAAAATGAGATTTCAACTTCTAGACCCTTACAACTATTGTACATGGACTTATTTGATCCAACAAGGACTTTAAGCCCTAGAGGCAAGAGATACCTTTGTTATTGTTGATGATTTTTCTAGATATACTTGGGTGTTTTTTCTAGCTGATAAGGATGAAACTTTTGCATCTTTTGCAAAACTATCTCGGAGAGTTCAAAATGAAATTTTTTTTTTCAAATTACAAGTATCTGAAGTGATAATGGTAGAAATTTAAAAATAAAAATTTTGAAAAATTTTGTGATAAAAATGGGATTAACCATAATTTTTCTACTCCTAGAACCTCTCAACAAAAATGGAGTTATTAAGAGGAAGAATAGGACTTTGGAAGAAATGGCTAGAACCATGCTCTGTAAAAATAACATACCACGATACTTTTGGACCGAGATTGTCAATACCACTTGTTTTATCATAAATAGAGCTATGATACGAGTTTTTCTTTAAAAAAAATCATATGAGCTATGATGTGGAAGAAAACCTAACATTAGTTATTTTTGCGTTTTTTGGTGCAAATGTCTTGTTTTAAACAACAATAAAGAATTTTTGAGCAAGTTCGATGCAAAATCTGATGAAGGTATTCTTTTAGGATATTTTATATCTAGCAAAGCATATAGAATTTTTAACAAAAGGACCCTAGTTGTTGAAGAATCTATTCATGTTATTTTTTGTAAAGCTAACATTGGTTCTTTAAAGGATCTTTATGAAGATAACTTGCTTGACATAGGAAAAATGTATTAAAGATATCTTCATCAAAAAAAGAAAGAGCCAAATCAAGAAGAAATTTCAAATCCTCAACAAATTGAAGTCCAACAGGCTGCTGGATCTTCAAATGCAGAAAACTCAGATTTGCCTAAGGAGTGGAGGTATGCTCATGGTCACCCAAAAGATCTTATCATTAGTGAACTATCTAAAGGTATCAAAACTCAATCCTCTCTACATAATATTTTTGGTAATTTAGCATTTCTTTTCCAGACTGAATCAAAACATTTTGAGAAAGTTAAAAACGATCAATTTTGGATCTTAGTTATACAAAAAGAACTTAATCAATTTAAAAGAAACAAGGTTTAGACTTTAGTCCCAATACCTAAGGAATACTTCATCATTATTACAAAATGGATTTTTAGAAACAAAATGAATAAGAATGGAGTAGTTCTTAGAAACAAAACTCGATTGGTAGCCTAAGGTTACAATCAAGAAAAAGGCATCGATTTTGATAAGACTTTTGTTCCTATGGCTAGGCTTGAAGTAATTAGAATATTGCTTACTTTTGTATGTTTTAAAAAGTTAAAACTCTATCAAATGAATGTCAAAAGTACATTTTTAAATGGTTTTATCTCAGATGAAATTTTTGTGAAACAACCTCCTAGCTTTGGAAATCCAAAATTTTCAAATCATATTTACAAACTTACCAAGGTTCTTTATGATTTAAAACAAACACCTAGAGCACATAGTATGAAAGGCTAAGCAAATTCTTGATTGAAAATGAATTTTCAAGAGAAAAAATTGATACCACTCTTTTCATCAAGT
>JAULJZ010149583.1:18468-31047 GCA_032270985.1 Heliamphora pulchella | reverse complement strand
TAATTAAAAATTTTTAAATAAAATTTTGTAATTAAAAGAACAAAAAATAAAAAAAAACAGGGGGTGTAAGTGTGAAAACAAAGAAATCAATTAGTGTAAGTGTGAAAATACTATTTTTCTGTCCAAAAGTTAACGAAAAGTTAACTTTTGGACCAAAGTGTTACAAAAATTAAAAAGTAAGAGGTGCAGTAATATTTCAGAGAATAGATGGGGTGACGGTGATATAACCCTTAAATAGAGGGAGTGTAAGTGTAATATACCTTTATAAATTTTAATTAAAAAAGGTCATCCATTTAATGGATGGGGATTAATAAAATAAAAATAATAATTATTTTAATATTAATATATTTTTAAATGTAGAACCTATTATTTTTACAAATATTAATATATTTTGTATAAATATTTATATATTATAAATTTATTATCTAGCACCCAATTAACGGTAATTAACATTTTTCTTAAAAAAAATATGACTATAAATTTAAATAGAAGTTATGAATAATTTTTATTAAGACTGTTTGACAAAACTATTATTAATAATTTTTAATTTTTTTACTATTAATTTTAATTGCAAGTTATATATTTAAACATTTATAACTTCTACTGTAATTTATAACTGCTTTTTTTCTATTTCAGTTACAAGTTACAATTTATAATATTTACTAAATACTCACCACTTCTATTACAAATTACAATATATAAGTTATTAATTTTAACAATATCAAACACCACCATTGCCTTCTTTCTCTCTTCCATAATTTTCCATTGTTTCTACGTCTTGGTAGCATCACCATCACACACCTTCATCTACTACTTTTAATCACCATATTCAACTACTAGGGGTGTACGTAGGTCAGCGCGGTGCAAATTAAGTAAAAATTCATTAATTAAATCATTTATGATAGTATAAAAAATTTCAACTCACTATCGAATCACTCATTTTATAAAACAGACAGATTAGTTTTTTTTTTGAATGATTTTACAATGATGGATTGGGCGAATTAGCGGTTTAAAAATTAAATAAATATTTTATTAAAATATTAATTAATCTAAGATCAAAATAAAAATTATAACAGTTTAAACAAAATATTCATGTAAAAATTTTAAAAAATATTCAAATAATACATTTGAGTACTAACAAAAACAAGCATACCACATTCATAATATAAAGTAATAAATATCAAATAAAAATTATAAAAAAAATAAACATTGGTCCGTAGCTCACGGAGCCACTAACTCACTATTATAGAAAATTTAAAATTAAAAATATTTTTGTGTTAAAAAAAATTAAAAAGATATTTTAGTATAAGATATCAAGACCTCAGGTTTTCAAATTTCACTTTTCTGTTTATGCCATACCGACTAAAGATTAGATTAGAAATTACGAGCAACAAATTAATAATAAAACTAGAAAATAATTAAGTAATAAATAATATATGCGGGCGGGTTGGTTGATCGGCAGGTAAAAGTGATTGAAATCGTCACTATCAATCGACCCGTGTGGTCTCCTTATACATCACCTAATTTGCATTACTCTTTACTTTTAATTTGCTTAAGTCGGTGTGGTGTCGACGGGTGCGGAATGATTGGGCAGGTTGGATAAATTTTTAAATAGCCCTATCAACCACCAACTCTGACCACCATCTCCAATGATCACCAACCGCCACATATACCGAGCACATCACATCGATTGTTACCTCTATCATCATTACTAGTCACAATTATCGCCAATACTTTTTATTACTAATTTTATCCATTAGCCACAATCAGGGGTGCAAACGAACCGAGCCTATACAAACTGAACTTTCACGAGTTTGGATTTTTATGCCGCTGTTCAAGCTCACTCGAACTCGAATAATATTTCAATAATTTGTTTAAGTCGGTTTGAATGACTTAAAAGAGCTCGCTTCAGCTTGAGTTTAAGTTTATATTTGAGTTTTTTTTTTCAAGTAAAATCAAGTTTCTTGTCATAAAATTAAGAAATTAAATTTAATAAGTGTGTATATAAATATACTTTTTATCGAGTTTCACAAACCTTTAATGAGTCGAGCCGAGCTATTAAACAAACAGTTCGTGAGCTTTTACAAGTCGAGTCGAGTTTATGCGTGCTAAGCTCGTCTAATAAACAAACTTAATTTTATGTTCATACATAGTAAATTTATTAAATGAATCGAACACAAATAAATTTTATTTGACTCAAGCCTGAATTGTTCATGAATAGTTCAGTTTTTTTGCACCATTCGAACCACTCTACCACCTTCACATAAAAAATATGTATATCTTAACCATATTTTTATTTATTATAAATAAAAAATAGAATCTGTAAACGTTATCAAACGTGGCTTAAATGTTTGTTAAAAAATTATAAAACTATAATTTAAAATAATAAAATTTGTATATGTATATTTAAAAATAAAAAAATAAGAAAAGATCTATAAGCACATTTATTTTTGTTTTTCATACTTTTTAAGTGGACTTGACCAGCCTTTTTTTATGTATTCAAAATAGGTTTATTTTGATAATTTTAACAATTTATTTATTATTTCTAGTGTGTAGATTATTTGTGTAAAAAAAATTAAATCATCAAATATCTTTAAATGTCTAAATAAATCACTATTTACTTTTAAAATGAATAGAGGATGGACACCACCGTCATTTTTTTTAACAAAAACATGTTTTGTTCAGATATCTAACTACATTTGATTAATTTAAATTTTTAAGTAAATATTTTAAACATTAGATACAATAAAATCAACTACACGAATTACGAAAACAGATCCACTATGAGTTCAAAAGAGGTGTTGGGTAAAGCTTTTGCTGTTAGGTTGTAAATTCTTGCAACTAATATTAGTAATAATTTATAATTTTTTTTAAATATTTATAATTTTTTTATAAGGTATATTTATTTTTTCTTTTATCTCAACTATAAGGCAGGTATTACATTTATCAAACACTTACAATTACGGTTAAAAGTTATAATCTAAAATTTAATAATTTTAAGGGTTAAATTTACTTTCCCCCCATATAATTTGACCTATGTGTGACTTACTTTCTTACTTTTAGTAATAGCCACGTAACCTCGAAAATTTCCTATAGTTTCAGACTTAAACGCACCATTTCGTTTTCAATAGCCACATAACCTCGAAAACCTCCTATAGTTTATGGACTTAAATGCACTGTATAATTTTACATCCAAACTAACAATATTGAACGTGAAGCATCTTTTTAAGACAAAAATAAAGTACTCTTATAAAATTATCAAAATTTTAAAAGTATACCACAGCCTCCCTCCGTGAAATTTCTTTCAACTCCGCCGCCCATAGCCTCCCTCCTAACTCCGAAATCCGAATCCACCGATTCTCTTCCTTTACGCCTCATCGAAGCCTTTCCTTCCTCCAATTGCCAATCGCCAATCGCCAATGCCCTTTAGAGAACTTATCTCCGACCTTATCCACGAACACAACTCGCTGCTGCTTTGCATCATCTCTGACCTGTTCTTCGGGTGTTGAGTTCAGCCTATACAATAAACTTTGATTTTTTGATCTAGATGCATGCTCTGATTTTTTTATTATGGACTGTTTGGGAGAACATTCTGTGTCGTTAGATAAGTCTATAATAAGTGTTAGTGATGAATGCAAAGAAAAAGACGAAGAAGAAGAGGAGGAGGTTGACGATGAATTGATGATGTGAAAGACTCTAATCTACTAATATCATGAGAATTGGTATCGGGTGATCTTAATTCTTGATATGTCCAAAGACGCATCGTCACTTTTTCTTGAATTCTTCATACTTGAATTGCTCGTGACTCGTGAGTTAAGGGTTTTTTCGTTACATGATTTCTTTCTCTATTAACGGCGATAAATAATTTAAAATACATAATTGATTATAAATTACTAAAATTTTAAGGGTAACATGTCCCTACCTCATAAGAAATAATGTACAACAAACTTTTAAAAAAATTTTAGATGGATAGAATTTCTAAATAATAAATTATGAAAGAGACGGCGGTATATAAATTTTAAAAGAAATTCATCTAGTTATTTTAACTTTTAAACAGCCCTGTTTGGGCTAAATGTTTGAGAACTTGGTTTATTTTTGTCTTTTTTGACTTTTTTTTTTTTTACTAAATTTTTTTACTTTTTCAAATCGTCTCGAATAGATGAATCCAAAAATAAATTAAAAAATGATCAAAAAACACAAAAAAATTTATTAAAGACGAAAATAAGCAACATACAACTTGATTTATTAGCTTATTTTGACTTATTTTTATTTTTTTTAATTTTTTAATATTATAATCAAATTTTACTTTTTTACTTGTATTGATGAGAGAAGTGGCACACTTTTGAAAATTTGATAATTTTATAAAAGCATTTTTATTATAAAAAGTTGCTTTACGCTCTTTGTTGTTAATTTGGATGAAAAATAAGACGATGTATGTTTATTATTAAAAGTTAAGACATAAATTGCATGTAGGTCCGAAGACATTAAGGGAAAATAAATTTAATTATAATTTTAAAAATGCCCAACACTCTAATAGGCCAAACTAAGCTTATGTTTGGTTTAATTTTTTAAAAGGTTTTTTTGTTTAATTTTTTTAAAAAAAGTTTATTAATTTGATTTAAATTGATTTTTTTTACATTTTATTATATTTATTTTTTATAAAAATAATTAAAAAATAAAAAAAATTTTAAAAAAATGAGTACAAACACAAACTAAATAAATAGGCGCTGACCCGTAGAACAGACTCTACCTAGTACCTACGGAGGCTAGGTACAGCTTTGTCCCCAGCCCCTAGGCCAGCGCTATTGCTTCACCCACCTGTCATTAAACGAAGACGGTCCACAAAATAATAAACAATTATTAAATATTTTTCATTAAAAATTATTAATATTAAAAATTTAACTTTATTAAAAAATCTTAATAAACAATTATTAAAAATATATTAATATTAAAAATTTAACTTTATTATTTTATTATTCACACTTTAATAGATGATAATTAACATGATTATTTCAAAATATATGAAATGTGTATTAACTATATCATATTTTCAAAAGATTTTAATGTGATATTTATTTTGTGTGACACTCATTATTTTTTTTGGTAAATTACACTTATATTCTTTGTATTTTTATCATATATCACTATCAATTTACTTATTCTTAAAAATCACTCTACATCTCTTTACTTTACAAAAATGAATAATATTTTCCTCCCTCCGTTAGTCAACCGTATGTTGATTTAACGGAAATGAATGATAAAATTTACAAATTAATTAAAATGATATTTTTACGCTTTGTTTCATCTCCCTTCCTCTTCTTTCCCCTAACTTTCTCTGCACCTTCGCCCCATTCTGTTGGGTGCCATCACCGGCGACTCTAAAGCAATCGCCGGCAACCATTAACACTGCACCCTCTGAAACCTCGTTCCCTCTCCCATCCTTTTCTTTCCACCAACTCCCTCTCTACCGCCCCCTTCTATACTCGTGCGTTTGGTGGCACCATCCACGACGGCGCTGATTTTTGTTTGGGATTTGTCGTAGTTTGTGACGAGCTTATTCTCTCTGTGTGTGTGTGTGTGTGTGTGTGTGTGTGTGTGTGTGTTTGTGTTTGTGTTTGTGTGTGTGTGGATTTAGAATCACTCCAAAGGAATTTGAAAATCGAACTCAAACCCCAGTTCTCTGAAGATCGAATTGCTTCTCTCGGGTTCAAAGAGAACCGAATGGAAGACGGCCCTCACACAACACCAGGAAAACCACAAATCCACCACAAATTCAGAGCTCAACTCCCACCGCCGCCGTCCCTCCACGTTCCTACCCCCTCCCCTCCTCTCAAGTTCACTGCAAAATCCACAACCCTCTCTGTTATTAAACTCAAATTGTGTGTTTGCGTGTGTGTGGATTTAGAATTGCCTCAATCATAGATCACAACAGAAATTGAAACATGTTTTGTGTGTGTGTGTGTGTGGTTTTGAACGGATGACATATATATATATATATATATACGAGGAGACAGAAAGAGAGGAATACCGAGAGAGATGAGAGAGGAAAGGTGGTGAACGGCAGTAGCTCCGGTGGACGACGGTGGCGATGGCGGTAAGAGCGGCGTAGGTGGCGTCGGGCGATAGCTGGGTGGTCGGCGATGGCGTCATCGGTGATTGACCAGTAATATCGCGCGGTGTAGCGTCACACGATTTGGGAGCTTGCGTTGTTTTGTTTGTGTTTTCTTTCTCTGCTGAGCTTAACTCTCTCTCTCTCTCTGTATATATATATATATATATATATATATACACACACACAAGATGAGAGATAACAGTTTGGTGTATATACATCATGCCCATACGAAATCGATCTAATCGAATCAAGATTTACAAACCTCACTTGTATAAATGCAACCCATCTGAGCCAAAACCTGACATATAACCAACCATTAATTTTTTTTTTTTAAGCTCAAACCCCAGTTCTCAGATTTCCTCTCTAATGGCTAAAAAGAAACAATATGAGTTCGGATTTGCTTTAGAGCCACGGAATCCATTTCCCTCTCCGTTTTCGTCTCCGTCTCCTTCTTCTTCCCCGCTCGAATAGCCCTCTTTCGGCATCAGAGCTATCAATCTCCGGTCGTCGGCGTTCGAATTCCTCGGCTTAGTTATGGATTGATGATTTCTCTCTCCCCTCTCGACTTCGTCTCCTTCAATTCTCTAGGTTTTGGGTTGGTTTATAGAAAGGATTTGGGTTGGTTAAAAATAAAACTGAAATATTAGGATTTTTGGGAAAGAATATGAGAAATTTGGGAAAGAATATGAAAAATTGTATTTTTGACATTTTATCTTCACTGTTAATGGTGTTAATGGCCAGGAAGTGCAGTATAATTTTTAAGAATAAGGAGTAGACAGTGATATATGATAAGAATATAAGGGGTGTTAGTGTAATTTACCCTTTTTTTTTCTTACTTTGTAAATTATTGAAAATGACAAATCTCTAAATCCAACTCCTCACATGTCTCATTCCCTAAAATTCATCTTCTTTAGCATTGTCCAGCCTCCAATAGCCATTGTCGAACCTCCTCGACCTCCTCTAACCCTTAGAATCACCTCAATACCTCCATTGGATGCCCTAGATTTAGGATACTTTTGATTTTTCCAAATTAAGATAGAACGAGAGGGAGAGGAGGAGGAGGAGGGAGGAAGACGACGACAACATCCTTTACCATTGCCTCAACTCTCACTCACCATCACTAACCCTTCCCCAACCTCCTCTCCTTTTCTTGCCTTTTTCATTTCTTTTTCTTATTAGTTAATGCATTTTGCATTTGACTATCATTCGGCAAATTAGTGCCAAATAAATAGCATGTGTTCGATAGATATTGGCCAAACATATCTCGTTTGTTCAATAGGCAATAACTGAATCATTTTTTTACAAAAAAAAAAACTTTGAAGATACAAGTAATGTTCAACAAACACTAACCAATTAGGCCTTTGTCTCTAAAAATAATTTTTCGTAAGTTTAAAGAAAAAATAAAAGTACCCCATTTGGGGTAACTGTTTATTTTATTTAGCTTATTTTTGTATTTAGTAGATTTTTTTATTTTTAAATTCTTATTCTTTTTGACTCATCTCATTAAGACGAGTCAAAAAAGTTAAAAAAAATTATCCAAATATAAAAAGTTCTGCAATACAAATATAAGTCAAAATAAGCTAATAGGCCAAATTCTATGTTGCTTATTTTTATATTTAGTTAATTTTTTTAACTTTTAATCAGGATTTTTTATTTTTTGAGTTCATCTCATTTGGACGAGTTGTAAAAATAAAAACTTCAATCAAAAGATAAAAAAAATGTTTTAAAAAAATTAAAAAATAGGCAAAATTTAGGAGATTTAGCCCAAACAGGGCCTTGTGTGCTTAGAACTTCTTAGTTGTGAATAGAATTACCCAATTTAGGGTGTAATGTTGTCTTTACCCATGCCCACAAGTACTTCTCAACTTCCACCAGGTAAACATAATATTATATATATATATATACTCTCCATATATTTCTCTTTCTAACATTCTCTTCTTGACCTTCTCTCTCTTCTCACAGGTCTGAACCTCTTCCACTCTTCTTCAAATTTGCCATGAATGAGTACATTTCAGAAAAGTCATGCTGTTTTTTCCACCCCAAAGAGGTGATTGTAGGGGTGTGTCCCCACTGCTTGACTGAGAGGCTTCTCATCTTGGCTTCAAAGCAAGGCCATCATCATCATCATCACCATCATCACCATCGTCATCACCTCTCCCAAGCTGATGATCATCATCATCAAGAACATCACTCCTTCAGAACTAATCGCGCTGCCAAACACAGGAAACTACCTTCCTTCACCAAGATTTTTTCTTTGGGTTCCCTTCTCAATCGCTTGGATCCTCTTCACAACAACCATTTTGATAACTCCGCCACTTCTGCCTCCACCTCCCCAGAAGAAGGTGAGCGTTTCCAGAACTTTGCCTTCCAGGTTTTACATATATAGAATTATAAATCGCGGTATCTTTATCAGAGATACGAGTATATATTCGTTGATATCGGATAGAAACAACTGATATATATATATATATATATATATATATATATATATATGTTTGTGTATATCTCCTTCTGTCTTGTCTTTGTATTGCATTTAATGCATCTCTATCTCCCTTATATTATAGATATGGTGATTTATTCTTGCAACAGGGATGTTTAATTACTTCTGCATCGTCTCATCCTGCTTTCGTATATTTGTGCAGCCTTAAGTACGAATTTTTCTTGGCCCGGATAATATACGGGTTGCGAATAGTATTT
Organism: Heliamphora pulchella; assembly: GCA_032270985.1. NCBI lineage: Eukaryota > Viridiplantae > Streptophyta > Magnoliopsida > Ericales > Sarraceniaceae > Heliamphora > Heliamphora pulchella. Next base: position 22,238 of record JAULJZ010149583.1, on the reverse strand, counting down.
GTTTTCTTGGTCTCGTTATTTTCTGTTCTATTATGATTATATAAAATGAATATTTTTAAATATAGATAAATTAATGAAATTTACTTTTGGAAAATATAATATGATAAAAATATAAAAATATTATATTTATATATCATTTTTTATCTCTATTTTTATATTTTTTTACTTTTAATTCTAGTTATTTACTAATTAAAGAATCTAATGTTTCTTTAAAAATCATTCTGGGTTTGTCTCTCTGGTAATTAGTGAATGATATCTGCGCATTAAATAGCGAATATAAAGATTGAAACTGAGTTCTGTGGAACTCAAAAAGACTTTTGAGGTTTGAAGGTATAAGAAAGTTGTGAAATCTTTTGACAAAAGATGCAACGAATAATTCTTCACAAAGATACAAGATGAATTTAGTTGGGCAAAATAGTGCAACTCTTGGAAGCATTCACACGGTGTTTTATATATGTACATATATGTCTATATATATATATATATATTTGAATAGTGCAACTCTTGGAAACATTGGCTTTGTTTGGAATAATTGCTTATTTGTTTATTTTATTTAGTTTTTTTCGTTTTTAATATAAAAAAATTTCATTTAGTAAAACTATTATACTTTTCGAATTTTCTCATCGAGACAACTTAAAAAATTAGTTTATTTTTTTTAAAATATAAAAAAAATTCAGTAATGATGAAAATAAGACAAAATTGCTTATTTGCTTATTTTACACACACATATATAATAGGTTTTAAATATCAAGGGTGTTTTGTATTGTTAAAATTAGTTGCTAATAGATTATACTTGAAGAACTTCTTGATTTTAACTTTAAATAGAAGTAATTTTAATATTTTGTAGTGCTAAAAATTTATAGTTTTTAACAATTAAAACTAGTTAATACTAAAAATAAAAGTTGAGAAGCACCGCAAAGCTGATTCTGGAAAACTTCTCTAACCCAAACAAAAAAGTTGCAATAAACTACGAAGTTGAAATTTAAGTTTCGCCAAATAAATTTAAATAAGGTTTTTAACAGTGAAAGCTGAAAAGTAGGTCTAATAACCTTTGCCAAACGCTCCTTTGGACCGATTTTGAACCTCTAAGATTGATACTGATACGATTTTGGACCCCTAATACAAGGAACAAATTCTTATTTTAATAAAGCTCTGGATTGGCATATCTAAAAAACTGACAGAAAAGTCAATTTTTAAGCTAGATTATTTGACATTAATTCTAAAAAAATTACTAATTTTTTTTCCAACTTTTTTCAAAAAAAAAAAAAAACTCTATGCACATCCCAAATATTATAACCTATTTGAACAAAATGACTATAATTCTTAATTAAAAAGTCAACTCTACTCCTCAAAATACAATAAAATAAGCCGTGTCATTATCATAAATATTACAATTAAAAGTAAAAAGTAAATGTATATTTAACATTTTAACGAAAAGCCAAAACCAAAAAACAAAAACAACAAGTACCCTAAAAAAAACTATTCCGAACATTCCAACTTTTTTTCTTTCTTTTTTTTCTTGACTAACTCTTTTAAAACTCAAGTTTTTTTAGACATTCAGCCTAAACCAAGCTAAGTTCATGTATGAATAATTTGTAAAATTGGAAAAGATATCATTCATAAATCATGATCAGTACAATCCACACTTTTGAAAAATCATGGCATTCATAAAGCTACAAAGTTAAATCAGATTTAGTACAGACAGACCACAAGAAGGTTCAAAGAACCAGTCAAAAATAAATATATAAACAAATAAAAAGCATTAAATGAGATCATTTTACTTTTCATCATTCTGCAGATTAATTCAAGGGGAAAGTCCATGCATGAGGGGCCCTTGGGGCTATGTCCAGAACCCACTTCATTTCTTTTTAGTCACTTCACACTTTGTGTTTGTCTAATTATTTTCTAAAAGTTGCAGCTGTTAGAAACAATATATAATCAATGCAAGTCCATCTTTTAGAAATCACTTTTCTCTCAATTTAGAGGTTTCCTTTTGGGTTAGAGGTTTGGAGCTTAAAAGAACAAAACCAAGAGGTCAATTATGAGTTGAACCAAAATGATTAATACTTCAAGCGTGCAAGTCACTTATTTTATATCATAAATAGGATCGTGACATCGTGTCTACCGAGGTTGGGATGCTGGCCTCCCACCTTGGATGCAGAGGATGTCCACATTAAATTTATAAGGTAATTAATGAATAACACTCTCAACTTAAAGGCATATTTTGAAGTAGATAGAGCTCAAAAGCAAAATCATGGGGTGATGAGTTATGAGTTGTGTCAAAACGAACAATATTTTTAAGTGAAAACTCCAAGTGGTTGGCTTAAGTGCATGATTAGGGTATGGGACTTGTAGGATTAATTTGCTCTATTTAAAGTCTTAAAGTTTAAAATCTTATAAGTGTTATCAATTTTTGTAAGATTAATTCATACAAAGTTTTGTCTCGATTTTAATTAATAAGCTTCCGCTAGTAGACGATAGAATTAGTCATTTAGTAATTAGTCGAGGTGCATGCGTGCTTAAGTTAACCGAACACCTTGAGATTAAAAAAAAAAAGGAAATCTTACAAGATACACACATTATTACGTGTGTGTGTGTGTGTGTATATATATATATATAATATTATAATATGATTCTTAATCTTGGTAATTTGCAGATTCTTTTATATCTATAAAGTTTGAAGACAATGGGCATGTCTCATGGGAGAAGAATATAGTCACTAAAGCACTCTCTCTTGATCACAACAACAATAACCAGAACAACAATAATAAGATCTCCTTGAACCACAGCTTGAGCAAGGACAAGAGGAACAAGGAGGCCAAGAGTTTAGTAGTAGAACAAGCAAAGCCACGTGGCCCGTTTAGGTGGCGAAAGCAGATTGGTCACCTGTTCCAGCTCACCAGATTGAAGAAGTCCAGCAAAGCAAGTGTGTGCCACGTGGGCAACAAGCTGGAAGGGATGAAGCTGAGAGGTGGGTGGATAAGGTCTCTGACAAGGAGGAAAAGCAAGGAATAAAAGGGAGTTTGTGCATAAAAAGAGACACTTTAACTTTTCCTCCCCACCCTCTCCATTTTATCAGGAATTTAAAATAAATGGATCTGATCAGATTCACTTAGATACGTGGGTTCTATGCACTTAAGTGAATCTCATTTGTGGATTTCAAATTATGGGTAAAATTCTGAGATTATTTTATAAATATTTAGATTTTTTGTGCTGTGAATGTAAAGTTGTTATTGACAAGGCTGAGTCAAAAAGAAAACAGGAAAAAAAAAAGGAAAAAAGAAGAAAGGAAAAGAAAAGTATTTTAAATTTTTATTGTCACCAAAAATGTGCTTTGTTTGAATTCTTGTGAGATTGATTCTCTACTATTTCTTAGTTCTAAAGGAAGGGCTATGAAAAAGATCCCAAAATTGTTTGGCACTCTTCTCTGTCTCTCTTAGCTTTTTTCTCTCTCACATGGTAAAGTCAACTAAGCAGTGCTATACTAATGGGCTTGTTTGGAAGGAGGATATGAGAGAGGGGGAATTGGATTAGAAAATATAATCACTTCTTAATTTACAAATTGACTCTTGGGAAAAATAATTTTGCATTTTGTATTGCGAGATTGAGAAAAGTAGCTCACTAAATGCGAGATTTGTAATTCTTTATTCATGGTATTAATATTAAAATAGATTTGAATTCTCTCCATTTTTCAATGACATAGAGGCTTCACTAATTTTTTTTTTTTTTCTAGAAGCTTCTCTATTTTCATCCTATAATTGTAATGGTAG
>JAULJZ010149583.1:0-18458 GCA_032270985.1 Heliamphora pulchella | reverse complement strand
GATTTGATTTGAACTGGTGGGACTAAAAGTAGTTTTACTATTAAAAAGAAAACCTAACTCAAAATTCTCTTATTAGTACCACGTTTTAAGTTATTTTTCCTCCATATATAATAGTCAGAAATAACTTTATAATTTTTATTTTACTTCACATTTTACTCTAGTCAAACATTAATTAAATGGAATCGAAATGTGTGTATATATATCATAGAAAGATGTGAGACTCATATAAAAGGATGTTATTACTTATCTCTTCTATCATATTCAACTTCATCTAGTAAAAATGTTCACAGTTTGATTTGGTTTGGTTTTGACCTAAATCAAGAACTAATACGTTCTAAATGATTCCAACAGTTTAATAAATGGAATCGAAATGTGTGTATATATATCATAGAACCGAACCAAACAAATCAATAAATAGCAGTTCTGTTCCGATTTGAATATGCAGTTTCAAAACTAAGTACTTGTTGCCTACTTAATGATATAGGGATTTATTTTTGTTTGTATTATTTTAGTTTACATTTTATTTTATTAGTCACTCATATTATTTCATATTATTACAAAATAAATTCTTGTATCTATAAATTATGAATTATATCTTAGTTATTTACTACTTTATTATCGATTGTCAATAGTTTATATATTATATATTATTATAATTTTATGAGAAAAGATAATTAAATAATTAAAGAAAAGAAATAAAGGGAAAGAAAATATGAAAAATGATATAATTAACATTTTAATTAAACTTATTTCTTCACATATAATATGAGTTTAACAAAAATACGTAACGGATAAGTTTAGTTCCGTTCTGAGTTTTTTTAACCTTAATTCGTGAATCGAGTCATAAAGAACAATTCTTAATTATTTGAAAGAAAAACCAAACAATTTATCAAAAAAATCCAATCAAACATATAGTTTGAATCAACCTGATTTACTAATTTTATCAATTTTTTAAACACTCCTATCATCTGGAATAATAAACACCATCTTAGAGTATTCTAATAAATTCTATTATTTTATATACAGCAGAATAGGAATAACATCAGTTGTTGATTTATTTTAGGTTAGTCAATCGCAAACAATAATAAAAATAAATCAATCACACAAATTAGAGGCTTGCGAATTTTTATGTGAAAAATTTCAACTCGAATAAAAATTACGGAACTAATTCAAATCCTGATAATCAAACACTAAACAATTGATCACAGTTACAAGACATTCACTTATAAATTTTGATCAAATTCTCAATCCAAACGTCTTAAAATATCTTGCCAAATTCACGTATACAATTCTCCACTTGATCACCACAACAACGAATCCTCGAAATTTCACAAGTATTGAATCCTTAATACTGTTCACACCAACGGAATCCACCATCGATAAACTCAGAAATCCATCTAAATCAAACACGAATAATCTTTGTAATTTTAAGAACTCAAAAGTCACTTTAGATATTTTTTAAAAATTTGTATTTTTTATATTTCAGAAGTGATAATTCGAGTATGGGGTATGCTCTTTTATATAGGCACACAATCCTTGCGATCCGAATTTCAGTTGAATTGAAACTGTCAAGGGTCCGCTCGAGCAGTCATGTGACAGATAGTGTTATGCCCGAACTGCTATTGTGCGAGCCTGCTTCATTGGCTTGTAATCTTGGTTTCAATATATTGTACTTCAATTTTTTAGCTTAAATAGGATTTTAATTAAAAACTCATAACTCTTATAAGACTCACAACTAAATTAAAAAACTTAACCAAATCAAACAACTTAGGAATTGTAGAGTTATTCAATCACAAGAATCCTAACCAAACTAAGAGTTTTACAATTACAAGGAAAACTTGAATTGCTACAAAAATATAAAAAATTTAATTCAAACAAATTAATAATTAAATTCTTAACACTATCATTTCAATATTTCCTTAATGATTATTGCTTAAGAATGAATCAATTATATATAAGGATTTTAATAAGCAATGGCATAAAATGGTGATAAAGAATCAATATATATTACTACTATCAAAAAACTCATGCTATGCACGGTCAAATGCTAAAAAAAATATAATAATTTTATTTAATAACTTAGTTTAAAATTTGTTTTTTTATTTTTTGACTTTAATCATTTTTTGCGACTTTATGCAAAATGCTAATTAAAAGTTCGACTTTGCATACATTCATATAGCATGCTATAATGATAGACTTAAGGCTCATACTTCATTCTATATGCACATAAGTTGGTCATTTATTAAAACATTCTCATGTTCTCTACTCCAGTCAATAAGCAATTTTTTCTTACATCCTAATTCTGCTAAATTTTAAATTTAACTTTATTCTTACAATTATTGTGACCAATTATTTGATTCATCCTATAAAAATTATTTTAAAAAGCCAATAATTAAATTAGAGAAATATATGTAAGTTAAATATGCCAAAAAAAAATATTTATCAATGCTATTAAGTACAATCTAAATCAAAAGTGTATGCATCTATACTATATATATATATATATATATATAATGACACAATTGTTTTGATACAAATTTATATTTAAACTCTCTTTTAAATTTGAAAGTAATATAGCTTTATCCTCTAATAAATTAAAGTTCTATTTAAAAAAAATTATAATCTATATATACTAAAATATTCTGTGGTACAATTTGATCTATCCAAATTTATATTCTCCTCAATACAATGGGAAAAAGAGTGTCATGCATTGAGTTTGAATAAAAAGTCAATAACATTATAGTCAAATACCAGCTCATTTGTTATCCCAATCAAACAAAATAAATAAATTTAATTTTGCTAATTTAAGTTTAATTTCCTTTAATATTTTTTCATATCATAAATATAAATCTAGAAGTAACGTTAATGTTTGCCTCGTAAGAATACAATATTACAAAATTAGGTATCGCACGACTATTATATGTATTCATATAATTTATGAATATACTTTTCACTTTTCCCTTTCCATTTTCTTTGGCTTTTCAATTCAATTGAATAGGATACTAAAAGTTTTATATGTAAAATGAATGTGTTAATTTTTCATTCAGAATTCATTATTTGATGTGTGTAAGTTTCTCATTCATTTTATTTATAAATTTAAATTTCTCATTCTCACTACAAATTACCGGAAAAAAAAAAAAAAAAAAGATCTTTGATTCATTGTTTCAAGCTGCAGACACATAACAAAATACGAAATATCAGTCCTAAAATTTTTTTATTTTCCTAACAATAAAATATTCAACAAATAATTCACAAATATAATAGTAAATCATCTAAAACCTCTAATCTTAACATTTTAAAAAATATTATCCAAGGCAATGAAATAAAATATTTTAATTTTATGTAGTATTCAAATCGGCTTAAAAGAAGCCTTTGACATATAGTCTCAAGAAAAGAAAAAATATTTTTAAATTTAAAAATATATTAGATTTTTGTTGAACTCAATTTTGGATCAATTTTAATTCAAAACATAATATTAAGATTTAAAAAGAGTTATGTCAGGATAATAATATGAATCAAGAATAACATTACATTAATCTTAAAACTCAAATTTTGAAAAGATTCAAATTTGAACCAATCAAATTATGACACATAACTATAAAAATATATATAAATTATTAAAAACTCTATATGAAGTTTTGGAGCTTAAAAACCCCATAATGTTTTGTTTTATATAATAGTATATATAGATATAATGCTAGCAAAAAGATAATAGATATTAGATAATTTTATATAATTTTAAATATAATATATAATCTGAATAGAGATAATAAATAATTTGAATTAATTTTAAACATAATAGATATTCTAAGAAATAATGTAATTAGAGATAGTAGATAATTTAAACTAGTCTTTAAGATAATACATAATTTGAATCAATTTATTTTTAAAAAATTGAGTTTGGACCAATCTACTTGTAACATGTATTATTAAATTTTAAAATTTTATAAATTTTTAAAAAATTAGGATGAGATTTTAAAATTTAAAGAACTCATAGCATTGTTTTTATATAATAATATAGATGCATCATATTTTTGAATTCAAACAAAAGCACAAATTGGTTCAGAGATGGTATCTCTCTTCCATGCTCACTTAACAATATAAAGATTAAAGGCAATGTTAGGATTTCCCTTTTTTTTTTTTTGTTACAGACTATTAGGTATTAATCATTAAACAAGTTTATGAAAAAAGAATCATTAAATAAACAAGGCACAAGCCATTGTGTCTCATTTAGGTTTTCTCTCTAGAAAACATAGAGCAAAGGACCCATAATTATCTTCTAGGTTTCTACGTGAAAGACTTTATTTTTTTTCAATGACGGATAATTTGGCTTGGATAGTGTCGTTGACCTGTCTAATTAAGGTGGGCCATAATTATCTTCTAATGTTTTGGGTGGGAGGTTTTTTATTTTTTAATGACCAATAATTCGGTTTAGACCGGTCCTTAAACCTATTTAATTAAGGTGGATCATAATAATTTACTAAGTTTACGGATGAGAGACTTTTTATTTTTTTAAATGACCGATACTTGGCTTAGACAAGGTTTTTAACCCACCTAATTAAGGTGGGCCCACGATCATATTCTAAGTTTTTGGGTGGAAATTTTTTTGTTTTTTTTTTAATGACTGATAAATCGGGTTTGGCAGGACTTTTGGACCCATCAAATTAAGGTATATAAACTCAGGGTTCAAAATTAATCCAACTCCTAAGTTTATGTACTTGCGTTTTCTAACTATGCATACAGAAGTGAATTAATTTTTATTATAACTAAATGAATTTTAACCTACATGCACTAATATAATTAAATTGGAGCCCCTGAACTTCTTCTTTAGGGGTGATTTGGGGTAATAGTTTATTGACCTTATTTTTATTGTTATTGTTAGTGAACATTCTTTATCATATAATAAAAGAAAATATTTTTTAAAATTCTCTCGTCAAGACAAACTAGAAAATAAAAGAACAATAAAGATACGGGCACTGCCCATTACATCGCCCATTCCACCGCAAATTACTTTATCATCAAAATAAGACTTTTACTAGTCCCGTGAAGATTTTTAAATAATTCGATTAACAAACTAGGGCAAAATTCCAAAATCTCCCAGGATTAAGCTTTATTGTCGCAACAACTCATTTGAAGAAGATTCAACCCAACCCGCCGCATCAACTCGTCAATAAAAAATTCAAGGATTGATAAAATTTTCAGATTTTCTTCTCTTAAATTAGGCATTTTCTAAACTTCTATTTTATATTGTTGCAAATGTTTATATTTATTTTTTACTATATTTTTTTTTGAATATTTTGGGTTATGGGTTAATGGGTTTTGATTGATTGGAGAACTTTGAGAACAAAGTATTTGTGCATATTGATAATCCAAAAGAGTATTATTATTATTATTATTATTATTATTTTTATTTTTATTTTTATTTGCAAACCAAATTATTAAAGATGGCAAGAATGCAACATCATTCAACTGGTTATAAATTTAACAGTGAAAAACACGAGTAAAAATCCTGTCATAGTGTCACACATAAACCACAATGTTCTCATTTGGATTAATCTGTGTAATTTTTATTGTTACAGATTTTGATCTCGATTTTATTCGTTTTTAGTTTGGCAAATATGTGAGAAATGATTGTTCAGATTATTTATTTTATTCATTGATATTTTGACACTTGTTTTCTTGGAGTTATGATTTGATATTGCAGCGCAACGAAAAAATAGTAGAAAACGTCAAAAAATTGCAAGCAATATCAGATCGCTCGACAGACCGGTCGAGCGATCAATAATGACTTTCGGTATCTCAGGCTCTATAACAAAATGCTGCAATACAGAGTTCACCGCTCGAGTGGTGAAAACTCCTTTCGAGCAGTCAGCAGCGAGTACAATTTTTAATTGCTGTCAACGGATTAGGATTTTGACAGGCGACTATAAATAGGATAGTTATGGTTTCATATTTTATGCCTCATTATTATATTCAAAATCTCTAGCCGCTAGAGAATCTCCTACATTATTCTACATACTCGCAGCAAGTCAGTCTACAACTTAATGAAAATTTAGCTTTCGTGCGTTCAAGTCAATCATTCAGGATTCAAACCTTCAACGATTTGTTCGTGCTCGTGGAGTCGTTTGAGAGAATTCTCAAGTATTAAAGTCTAGCAGAAGATTCCGTCAATATTGAAATCTGGTGGTGGATTCCAGCAGCAGTCAAGTACTGGAATTGATGCACATGGATTCGACAAAGATAAACTTACTACCATTGGTTGTGGGTATAACGTCGAGATTGTAAGATTTCTTTGTAATCAACGTTTGATATGGTGTTTGATTTTTTAGATCCGAAGCGATCTCATGATTTTTACCCGATTTGAAATTTTTCACGTAAAAATCTCCATCTCATATGTAATTTTGGTTACTTTATTTTTTGCTTGTGCGATTAATTGATTTAGGCTTATTTACAACGTTTGACTTCTTTAATTAAATCGATTAGCGCAAGTCATGGCTTCTTTAATTAAATCGATTAGTGCAAGTCAGTTTACAAACTAAATTTTTTTTCAATTGATATCAAAGCAAAAGTCATTGAAATTTTTTTAAATTTTTTAAGTGTGATTTTTTGATTGATTTGCAATAATGAAAATTTTGTAAAGGGATCCATCGAGTCTAATAATGATAATTCTTTTAGTGACTCTTGGAATGAAAAGGATGAAAAAATTAACAATAGTGAAGATAGTGAGACTCTTCAGCAAGCTTATGATAAGTTTTACGAAGAGTGTTACATGATGACCAAACAAGATGTCAAATTGGTAAATAAACTTAAATTTTGTAAAAAAGAGAAATAGAGTGTCAAACAAGAGCTAACTGAAATTCAAAATCTAGTAATGAAATTAAAATCAGACAGAAAAATTTTGTGTAAAAAACTTACAAAATATGAAATAGAAATAAAGGACTTGTCTAAATTGTGTCAAATTAGACAAACCAAGAATGAATTTCTTAAAAAATAGTTGCATGCTTGTGTTGAGTTAAAAACTGATCTTGAATTAAAATTGATTAAATTTGAAAATAATCTGTTAAATGCTCAATTTACTTTCAAGAAATTGAATGCGGGCACTATGGCTTTGGATAATTTACTTGGGTCACAGAAGACAGTGACTAACAGGTATGAACTTGAATTTGCTGTTGCTTCGTCAGGCAAACAGGACAAAGGAAAAAAAAAAGTCGACCAGCCAACTCAAGCAAAAAATGCGCCAAATTTTGTAAAAGCTGAAACAACCATAGGAATGAGCTCAAAAAGAATAGCTGCTGGTATTTCAGCAAAAATCAATGGAAAGTGGGGATATCAAATGGGGTTTTTCATTTATTTATCAAAAGTTTTTACTTTCTAAAATTGTTTGGATGAGAAAATTTTAAAAAGTAACAAAATTTTATCAAAGAATGAGGTCGTAATTTATTTGATGAGAATGTAATTTATTTATTGTGAATAATTTGTTATTATGAATAATTTATTTTCTACATAATTTGTTTTATGCATATTATTACATAGAATGTATTATCCATTCATTTTGTCAATTGATTGAATATTGTAAAAGGATGAATGAAATTTGAAAATAGGTCTACAAGTTTGGAGCTTATTGAAGATGATGCTAATTTGGAGAAAACAAATTCAGTATCATATGAAGAACACATTAAAAATTCAACTAATGAAATTAAAAATGCTGAAAAACATGTAGAAGAGCCAGTAAATTGGATGATGTTCAACTCCATCGATAAGATTATAAAGTTTTATGCAAGATATGCCAAATAAAAAAATTATGCAATATCTAAAAGCACATCTAAAAAATTGAGAGATGAAAAGGTGAATTATATAACTATTGCCGGTGCGCTCTATAGAAAGCCAAGAATTTAATGGCGTAATATTTCCAAAATGCATCCACCGTCAAATGTAAATTACAAAGCAAAAGTGAGGGCAATGTTATGCCCGAATGACAAATGGATAATAGATTTCGTTCAACTAGAGCATAACCGTGAATTGAGTCCAGGAATGTCTTGATTTTACAAATATAACAGGATACTTCAACTATACGTGAAAAGAAGGTTTGAACTGAATGACAAAATGGACGTTAGAATGAACAAAAAGTTTAGTACATTTGTGGTTGAGGCAAGAGATTACGAGAGTCTAACTTTTTTAGAGAAAGATTGCAGATTACATAAATTATATCAATAAAGTCAGGCGATTACAACTTGGGGAAGGAGATGCTATTACAATGCACAACTACTTTGTCAAAATGCTAAGAGGTAATTCAAACTTCTATTATATGATGGATTTGAATGAAAAGGACCGACTAAGAAATATATTTTGGGCAAATATAGGAAGTAGGGCTGCATTCAAGGAGTTCAGTAATATAGTTAACTTTGAAACTACATGTTTAATGAACAAATATGATATGTTATTCGCTTCTTTTATTGGGGTAAACTAGCATGGCCAGTCGATGTTGCTCATGTGTGGGTTGATATCAAGTGAAGACAGAGAAAATTTTACGTGACTTTTTCAGTTTTGGCTTCAATGCATGACAGGTTCTCCTCCAAGTGCGATCGTGACAAATCAAGACAAAGTTATGAAAAAAGCAATTGATATCATTTTTTCAAATGCAAGACACCGATGGTGCTTGTGACACATTATGAAAAAGAATTCAAAAAAAATAATGGGGTACAAGGAATATGAGCCAATCAAGTTTTGTTTACAAAATGTGGTTTACGATTCACTAACAAATGAAGAATTTGAAGAGCGATGGGATAGATTTATTGATAAATTCAATCTTCAAAATAATGAATGGTTGCTTGGGTTATTTGGGGAGCGACATCGTTGTGTGCATGCCTTTGTGAATGATATTTTTTGGGCAAGAATGTCAACAATGCAACAGAGTAAAAGCATGCATGCATTTTTTGATGGTACATCAATGTGAAAACTACGTTGAAGAAATTTGTTGAACTATATAAGAATGCTCTGGCGAAGAAGCTGAGAAATGAAAACAATGAAGATTTCATTTATTTCAACTCATTTCTCCCATGCAGATCTTATTATGAGTTGGGAAAACAATTTCAATGCGCTTATACGAAATGAAAAATTCAGAGAGTTTTAGAATGAATTAATAGAAAATATTCATTGTAATTTGACTCCACATAAGAAAGGTAAAGATGTTTCAGAATATATAATACATGAATATATCAAACTAGGAGATGGCCATTGAAGTGCGCGTTTCAATATTTACTTTTGAGAGGATAAAAGAGAATCAAATTGTGAATGCCGATTATTTGAGTTTAGAAAAATCTTGTACATGCGTCAAATTGTGGTATTCATTTATAAAAATATTTATCGCATCCCTAATAAATATATATATATTTTGAGAAGATTGAGTAAAACTGTGAAAAAATGTCACACTAAAGTGAGAATTAATTATAATACTTGGTCTACCAAACCCGAAGCACGTCGATTTCAAGAAGTTTGCAACGCTTTTTATTAGGTTGCCTATAAGATAATAAATACTGAATATAGGTGTGACCAGATGCTAACACAGATTCATGAATTAAAATGTGAGTTCCAAAATGTAGAAGAAATTTGTGGAAGCAATAAGCATAATTCGTCAAAAGAGAGAGCAGGAACATACTTGATCCATCAATTCTTCGTCAAAATGGTCAATCGCCATCTACAAAGAAATTGTCTATGACTGAAAAGATTGTCAAGAAAAAAAATAAAAGAAAGAAAAAGAAGAAAAATGTAGTCAAGGGAATTGCTATACCAACAACTGTGGCAAATGTTGAGATTCACGTTATTAGTAATAATTATTAAATTATGTTAGCTAATATTTTGAAGATCAATAATATTAATGTTGTAAATGCACAAAGTATGACCTCTAATATGGGATTCAATGTATTTGGAGCATAGAAAAGCTATAATTTTTATGGTCATGAATATCAAGTATGCACTCCATAATTATTTGACCATTCTTTATATTTTTACCAATTATTGTAATTTGGTTAAATTATTTTTTCTTTATGCAACCCATAACCATTGAATTATTATTTTTAATTTTTTAAGAAGATCAATATTCATCATGAAAAGCACGTCATACGACAACTAGAAATTCTCAAGACATTTGAATGAATAGCACCACAATGTTACTAAAAAGTGATGACAACTAGTAATTCTCAAGATATTTGAATGAAAAGCACCATAATATTACTAAAAAGAGATGATGAGCCTGTCTCAAATTAATAGCATGTCATAGAAATATAGTTGAACATGTATTTGAATATGTTTTTAATTAATTAGTGTGCTTGAAACTATTTGAACATGTTTTGTATTTGAATATCTTTTTAATTAATTAATGTCTTTGAAACTATTTTAGCCTATTTTGTATTTGAATATGCTATGAAGAGAAAATATTTTATCTTTGAATATATTTGTAAAAGTGCTTGACATTTTAATTGAAGAATTACATTTGTTGGATTTATTATACTATGCTCATAGAGCGTTTGTAGACATTAAAGCAGTTAAAAATCGGATACAATGTGTTTGCCAGTGGGATTCCAGCTAAATTTGGGAAGTAATCAAATTTGAATTACTTGGACATCTCTACTGTTAATCTTTTTGGCAAGTTCATTCTTGAACAGAAGAACAACCAACCTTATTTAATGATAAGGTAATTCACGTGGAATAGGCGGTGTAATGGGCGGTGTCGTATCTTTAATCTTTATTGTTCTATAAAATGAAGGACCAGTGGACCACCATTAATGGATGTTGAGAAAAAGCTTCCACTTGGTTGGATGACAATGACAAGTCATAAATCCCATTTAACTCCACCAAACCATTTAGAAGAGGAATACATGCAAAGAGGTGATTAACTATACCCAAATTTTATGTTGGTATTTGAAATTCCATTCCTTTAAAATCTAGAAAGAAGGGTTTTAAATAAGGAAAAAACTACAATATACACCCCAATTTTTGGGTTTACGGAAGGTAATATGAGATTTTGTTGTTGAAATTATGAGATTTTTATGATTAAATTTGTAAGTTTTTGTAGTTATTGATTTATGAAGTGCATATACCATACATTCCAAAAATTTTGGTTATTATTTTTTGCATTTCTTTATTCATTACAAAGAGAGAAGATTAACCAAATTAAAAAAAATTTACTAAAGACGAAAAGTTTGCAATTTGATTGCAAAAACTAGTTTTTTTAAAAAATATTTTTTATAAAATTATTTTTTTCGCACCTCATAATAAGACGAATGTAAAAAATATATTTTTTTATTATAAAGTTAATAAAATTTACTGAATATGAAAAAAGTTGTTTCCAATAGAGAATTAATTACTTCTCTCTTTGTAAAACAAAAAACAAAACAAAAAACAAACAAAAAAAAAAACCTACTGCTACTCTAATTTTTGCACCAAAAAAGGAAGACAATCGCTGCATCCATCAATTTGTTGCAATAATGCCTTCCCCAAGTTGTTCAGGTGGTGTTTGGCAAAAATTTTTGCTATAATTTTTACTGCTACTAATTTTAGCTATAATCTACAATATAATCCAAACACTCACAACTTCTGCTACAAATTACAATTACTTTTTCTTCTATTTCAGTTACAAACTACAATATTTATCCAATACTTACAACTTTTGTTATAAATTATAATTTATAAACTACTAGTTTCAGCAATACCAAACACCATCATAGCAGCCTGAAAGTTTCCCTTAAAAAAATTAAAACCAAAAGAAAAGAAAATTAAAACCAAGAAATCCAAACTGGGGCTAAGTGTATATTGTATCATGCTTCTCTCTCAGCTAGTTACCAAATGTATATTGATATTGTTTTATTTGAAATATTTTTTGTTATGTCATTAAATATTTCAAAGTTACTAAATAAATACTCATAAATTATAAATAATGGGCGTTTTTTAGTATTTTGTTGTCTTTTTTTACAATGAAAACATGACAAAAATAGTGAATTTACTTAAATTTATGGATAACAATGATCCGAAGCAGAACATTTCCAGCCACTTGATTAAATTATGGGATGTTA
Organism: Heliamphora pulchella; assembly: GCA_032270985.1. Lineage (NCBI taxonomy): Eukaryota > Viridiplantae > Streptophyta > Magnoliopsida > Ericales > Sarraceniaceae > Heliamphora > Heliamphora pulchella. The sequence goes on along the minus strand of JAULJZ010149583.1, from coordinate 6,390 downwards.
GTTAGGTCTGTGGTAAAGTGTCTGATAATTGAAAGAATTTGACAAGGTCCATATGGAGAAAACAAAGGGAAAAAACATTTAACCAAATCAAAAGAAATCACTAATTTTATCCCATTAATTTTTGTGAACAAAATAGATTCTGAAAAAAAAAATATTTGAATTATTTTATTAGCAGCGAAATGGGATAACGTCAACCATTGATAATTCTATGTCTAGGCAATCGCAAGCAATTAAAAAAAATCAATCATACAAATAAGAGACTCGCAATTTTTTATGTGAAAAGCTCCAGTTTGGATAAAAACTACATAATTAATCCAAATCCAAGTAAATTATGTACTATACCAATGAACAATTATAAGATCACTTACAAGCTCTAGTTGAATCTTCAACCTAGGCGCCTTAAGTCTCGCATGCTGAATTCACGTGTACCATTCCTCGTACTCGATTATCACAGCAACAAATTCTCAAAATTTCATATTGACAGAATCTTCCGTCGGTAAACTTAGAAATCCTTTTAAGTCAAACACGAATGTTCTTTGTCCTTTTTGAGACTCGAAAGACACTTAAAGTTATGATTTAAAAGTGATCCAGATGCTCTGGAATATTGTTCTCTAAAGTCTGTTTTGAGTATGGCGTATGCCCCTTTATTGGCAAACACATCCAACAGACAACTGTTCTAGTTAATTTAGTGAAACTCAAACTGCTAGGAGTTTGCCCCAGCGAACTAGCCACCGCTCGAGCGGTTAAGTGGCAGATTATGTTCTACCTGAACTATACTTGCTCAAACCTACTTTAAATACTTGTAATCCAAGTTTCAGGTCTTGTACTTTAGTATTCTAATTTAATAATGCTTCTGACATAAAACTTTTTCTGAAAATAAGACTCGCTAATTCCACAATGACTCATAATTGAATTAGAAGTTTTACAAATACACAAACTTTAAGATATTAAGACAACTCAAGTTCTTAATAATCTAAAAATTTTAGATTAATTAGGAATTAACAAATCTAACAAGAACTCAAAAGTCCTAACAAATCCTATTAATTTGGCCATCAAAAATAAAAAAATGCAATATTAATCTACATTAAGTTCTGCTAATTAGTGGTATCATGGCCTTAACCCATGATTAATTTACTGCAATTTGATGTCGAAACAATGTAAATACTGCATAAATATGGTTCATTCTCTTCTAGTTTTTTTTTTTTTTTTATTCTCTTCCAATCTTGGGGTTTCAAACTTTACTTAAGTCATGAAGACAACCTCCTCCTTTTCTAAAAAACTTCCAAAATATATGTGCCTAGAAGCTTTATTGAACAGGATTGAGATAGAAAGACAGAGCATGTTGATATAAAGTTTGGAATTAAGAGGATGTATCACTAATATATATATTTCATATTTCAATTGGACCAGGATGGGATGAACTTATAGAATTAACTCGATCATTAGATTATAGATTATAAGTTTATAATGTTAACCCATTTCCATTTTGAAAGTAATAGAGCTAGTAATTATTTAACTCATGTTAGTAAGAGAGATCTTGAATTAAGAAATAGATTCCAGAAACTAATAAAAAAAAGTTGATGAACTAAAAACATTGTGCCTTTTTATTCCCCTAATGTCAACATATGTAATCTTTCCATTGTTTCACCATCAATTTATAGCACATTAATCATGGTTTCGTGCGGCGATTAAAAATAAGTATAAGTGTATAATTCATTAGCAAAACAATACATATGTACAACTATTGTTATCATTTTTTCATTTAAGTACAACTATTGCAATAAATTAAACAAAATAAAAAAATTAGGCACTATATACACGATTTTACAAGTATATACATAAACATATCGGTACATTATAAAAAAATATTATAAAATGATGTAAATATTATAATTTACGATTCAATACAATCCACGCGTCATTATTTTTAAAAAAATAATTCACGATTCTATTCATAATTTAACAACTATAGTCATGAATGAGTCTTTTCTTTTTTTAAAGAACTTTCAAAGCACATGTGCCTAGAAGCTTTATTGGGGATTGGGATAGAAAATGAAAGCATGGATAAAAGCTTGGAGGGAGAGAGAGAGAGCCTTTCATTCCGAGTAAATATTCAATACTCTTAAAGTAAGTCTAGGTGGTGCTCTAACTTCACAATTATTGATATATTTAGTGGAATTTATCATTTTTTGTTATTATTTTATTCAACATGTGAAAATATATCTTCTAATGATTTGAATGGAGTATTATTATAAAATTATTGAATAATTATTTCTCCATTCCCTATCATGCATGCACCAGGAATCAAGAGGACGTGGCTAGAAAAATAAAGGGCAGCAGCTTTAGTTTCTCTCATTTCTAAGATAAAAGGGATTGTTTTGCAAGCCCTGAGTCAAACAACTTTTAAAGAGGCACACTTTGTTTTGTCACTCTTCATTAATTAGGGGGTGGTGAGCCCATCATCTGTCCAATCATCCAAAATAATGATAAAGAGTAGTGATGTTTGCCCTCCTTGTTTTTTAATTCACATTCCTTTATTTTTTTTGTCTTTATTAATCGTGTGAGTTTATTATTTACTTTTTCACACGGAAAATATTGTAAATTCACATTAATAAAGATAAAAATTGAAGTATATAGGACTAAAAAGGAGTGCGAAAACCAATTACCATAATTAATAGTACCAATTATTAAGACTCTATACACCCTGCATAGTAGGACTCTTACATTAACTTTTCTTCCTTTCTAATTATAACCCCTTTTCTTTTCACTTCACTTCAAGATGGAACACCCCCACATGGGTTGATTCTTCTACAACCTCTCTTTTAGGCTGGATTGGTATTATCTTCTCTTTACTTGCCAAGAATCAATGCATATATGCATGCTCTCCTTACTTCTATTCTTGTTTTTTAAGGTTTCCTTTTTCTTTTGGGTTTTTGTTTTTTCCCTCTTAAACAATCAAATAATAATTCATTTACAATCAACTATATTGAAAACATGGCTAAGGATTAGTTACATGTTTGGCTTGAAAAAGCTTGTTAGTTCTCAACCTTCTTACTCCACACATGTGATGTGGAGATGGAAAAGAAAAATTATTGTAAGTCCAAATTCAACACAAGAAGATCGATTGGCGTGTTAGGCTTACATGTTTGGCACCCAAAAAAATCTTTAACCCAATGATATGAGTGTCACTCTCCAAAGTAGGAGTGGGGGGCTTCAACCTTGCAAGTGCAAGTTGTGAGAGTTGAGTGTGTGTATATTTTTTTATATATATGTGCGGGGTAAATCCACATAGATGAGATGAACAGAAAAAACTAGGTCCGTGACGTTGAGCTCCACAGCTTGGAGACTCCTACACAAAAGATAGGGTGAGATTACCTGGCGAGCTTTTGACAGAAAACTCCTTTGATACTTAAGTTAGTAAATTATAAGCTAAAAATCTAATCCGAAGATATTTGGACAGAGTATCTGTAAACAAGAATTCCTGTCCATACCTTTTATGGCTTGTTTTCAGTATTTATATTCCGTCTCGGTGTGATTTTTGGCAGAAAAGTGATAAACTCTCTAGGCTTAGCCTTGGTGGGAACTACATTTACCCCTTTGGGACCTCTCTGGGGCTTTTTTTTTTTTTGAAATGATTATTTACCGAGGTATTTCGAATAACTTCAGTTGTCATCAATGCAAAGATGTACAGACATGTTATAGCCATTAATGCTTCATGCTCGGCCTCCACTATAAATGCTTTTTGACATCAGCTACGCTGTCATTAATGCCTTCCATGTCATCCATGGTTAGAGGGTCAACTCTGTCGAGCTTTTAGCATGGTTATGGATTTCAGTTCGATGCTCTACAATGGGATCCCCGATCATCCAGGTATTCTAAACTTAGCTTTTAATTAGCTTGAAAAAGCTTGTTAGTTCTCAAACTTCCAGAATTTTTATACCAAATTCTCTCAAAATGTTACTCTGTTATAATTGTGAGCTCAAGTAATGGATATCACAAAGAGCTATCTCATCATTTTATATAATAGTTCTATCTAATACATGACTTAAATTATCAAGCAAAAAACCCATTTACCTAAATTTTCCCATTCAAATGAGGCCTTGTCTCCTTGGATTGGGTTGGGCAAAAAATCTTGGGCCAAAACCAGAAATTATTGATCAACTTCTATCTGGTCTCATTATTCACAGACAAATAAAGCCCATAGTCTTGGAACCAGTTTATGCTAGCCCAAAAAAGGTCAACCCTCTAGAAACATTATTAATGTAGCATCACAATCACACACACTTAGAAATCTCAATGTTACCATTAAAAAAAAGCTGACAATTGATCAGCTATTTTAGGAACAGATGCATTAACTCCTTCAATAGACATGTTGCCGAAGGATTCAGAGCCGAGTTCATTCCAACCGAGTCATTCCAACCGATACTGAACTCGCGTAAAAACACCCCTCCTACATAAGAAACATTAGAATGCTTAGGAATGGATCAATATGCATGACCTATTGATTGATATGAACGAATATTTCCCGATGATCTTAATCTCGTCTCAAAATTTTCTTTTATAGTGGATTTAATTGCTAATACTGCATGTCGAGATAGATAGGATTAAACTGACCATCGGTTTAAACCTAGATCTTGTAGGATGATCGTGGATTCGGCCACGGCAAAGCTTGCACCGTGGGTGGTGAAGTTGGATCAGTGAGAAAATGGCAGCCCAAAACTCTTTGCTGAGACCAAACGAGTATGGACTCAGAATTTAGGGCCCAAGGAAAAAAAATGGGCTCGAAATGGCAATTTAGACTGGGCCCTAGATAAGTTTTGATCAAACAAGTGCACAACACAAACAAACCTGCAAAATACTTCTTTTTTAGCCCCATTTGGAATGATAGCTTATATGTTTATTTTATTTTATTTATTTTTATATTTAATAAAATTTTAAAATGTTTAATGAGACTATTAAAGTTTTCTAATTCCATTCATCGAAATGAGCCAAAAAATTAAAATTTTATGACCAAAATATTACCAAAAAAAATATGTAAACATAAACATAAAATAATTGCACATAACTTAACATTACTTATGCATACAGGTGCAGAAAAGACCCAAATAGCCTATAAAATGAACCAACTGGGCCACTGTGGATTAGTTTGATTTGGTATTTTCAAGTTATTGATTTAATTCTCAGTTCAAAAAAATACAAACTGACAATATTGATTGACTTTCCAGATTAGACTGAGATTGAACCGAACTAACCCATATAAACCAAATTTTATAATATGTGTAGAGATTTTTTTTAAAAAAACAAATAGTTTCTTTGGACTTTTTATTAATCTCTTTGTTATATTTATTAAATTTATAAAATACAACCAGTTAGTCAATAATTCCATAATATGATTTGGTTGTTCTTGAATTTTTTTTCCATCATTGCTCAAATTGTAATTATATTATATAATTTTATATAACTATAAAATCAGCTCAAATGCTACTTGAAAATCACAAATTATTTATTTTAATAATATGTGCAATTGTGGTTCCAAACCAACCCAATTGTATTAAATTGGTTTTGATTGGTTGAGGTTCTACAAAAAGATTAATTAAGTTTTACTAGAAGATTTGTTTGATTTTGAGTCTAGAAAATTAGAATTGATAAAAATTGGTTTCATAGGGTGTTTAGAAATACTACTGGTAGTACCTTTTAATTTTTTATTATTAATTTTACTTATAAATTACAAATTTTTAGTATGTAACCAAATCAAATCAATCCATGTATACCCTTATTTATGTAACCTCATTTTTTACATAATTTTTGAGGTGATTTTATGTACACCTACAATTTTTTTCCCCAAAACCACACATTTCTTCAACATCCATTCTCGTCGTTGCCGCCTCTCGTCGTTGCCACCTTTTCCTCCGATCACCACACCCACCCTCCCGCCTCTCTCTCTCTCTCTCTCTCTCTCTCTCTCTCCATGACCTCTATCACGCCATCGCCGCTACCTTGTCGCACCAACATGGGCGAGGGGGAAAAGGGATAAGATCGCGACGGGAGAGGGAGCATGAGGTTGCAACAGTGGTGGCCCGATGAACATAGCGACGGTGGTGCAAAAGAATGAGAAAGATGAGGGTTGGAGTTGGGAGCGACACTTGAGATAAGAGAAGGTGGCTGGGAGAGAGGCGAGTGATAGAAGTGGCAGCTGGAGGAAAAGATGGTGATAGGTAGTGGTGATGAGAAGAGGCAAAAAATAGGATGAAATGTTGAATAAAGAGTATTTTGGGAAAAATTTCTCTGGTAGCTGCAAAGTAGGAGTGTAAAATTGGCCCAAAACCCGTAATTGTGAGGGCCCGGCCCGATTCAGCCAAGGCCCGAGCCCAGCCCGACCCGTTCTGTACA
>JAULJZ010149582.1:0-10298 GCA_032270985.1 Heliamphora pulchella | reverse complement strand
TCTCTATCCCTCATCTTTTAATATTTGCATTGATTATATTCTTGCATACCTTTCCTTATTGCAATATTAAAAGATTTCTAAAAAGGTTTTAAATTCCATTGTTATAGAAAAGACCGAATTCACCCCCCCCCCCCCTCTTGGGTTGCCTAGATCTAACAAATAGATCTCTTAAGTTTACACAACATGTGTTCTTGGCTTTTTGCAATGAATCCATCTGATTGTATCATATAGATACACTCGTCAAAACTTTTGTTAAGGAAAGCGGTCTTGACATCTATTTGTCAAATTTTGTAATCAAAATGAGTAGTAATGGATAAGAGAACCTGGATAGACTTAAACATGGCTACTGACGAAATTTTTTTTCATAATCGATCCCTTCTTTCTCAGTGAACCCATTTGCAACAAGCCTAACTTTGAAGGTTTCAACCTTTCCATCTGCTCCTCTCTTCTTCTTATAGATCCACTTGCATCTAATGGATTTTATCCATTCGGGTGGTTCTACAAGTTTTCAGACCTGATTGGAATACATAGATTCCATCTCTGAATTCATAGCCCTTGCCAAAGATCTGCATCTTTGTCTTGAAGTGTGTTATTGTAGTTATAGTGGTCGGTATCTAGTTCTATCAGGATCTTGTCAAAAGACTCTCATAAGTATAAATACCGATCAGGTTGATAAATAACCCTCTCACTACAACGAGGCACTACCTATGTCTGTATACTAGCAGTAACACGTTATATAGAATCTGAACCCTGTGCATTAGCACGCTGTTCTTAATTTGTACCTGTCCTGATAATCTTCCCACTATGACGAGATAATAGGATATCAGTGACTTGTTCTTTTGTTTTACTAGTATTTTCTCTCAATTTTTTCAGAATAATTTTTCTATTGGGCTTGTGATCCATAATATAATTCTCTTCTAAAAATCAGGCATTGGTGCTAATAATGACTTTTTGATTCTTAGAATTATAAAACAGACCACCCTTCGTTCCCTTGGGATACCCCACAAAGAAACAGACTTCTGTCCTTGATTTCAACTTACCTGTGTTCCTTTTTAGCACATGTGTTGAACACCTTCAAACCCGAATGTGTTTCAGACTAGGCTTACGCTCGGTCAATAATTTTATGGGAGTAGAAGGTACTGATGTGATGTGTCAGATGCAGTCAAATGGGATATAATCTCCTCTGATGATAGGTAATCCTTAAACTCTTCAAAGAGGTATTCTCCACTACGGTCGGATCGTAGTGATTTGATACTTTTATCCAGATGCTTCTTCGCCTTTATCTTGAATTTTTTGAATTTTTCAGAGCATTCAGACTTACAGTCATCAGGTAAATGTATTCATACTTTGAGTAGTCATCAATAAAACTAATGAGTACTCAAAGTCACATCTAGCCCGAATTGTCATAAGACCATACACATCATAATGAATCAGTTCTAATGGTTCTTTAGCTCTATAGCATTTGGCCGAAAAGAGCTTTTTGGTTATCTTATCCTCTAAGCAAGATTCACAGAATGGAAGTACCTACACTTGCAATGAACTCAAAGGTTCATCTGCTACTAGTCTGTTTATCCTTTTTAGATTAATATGACCCAAACGTAAGTGCCAAAGAAACATTTGGTTTATTAAAGAAAAAAAATTTTCTCTTATATGATAAATTAGGTGTATTATTCATTTCAGTTAGTTGCAGTGTAGCAGAGATTGAAGTAATAATATAAAGATTATCTACTAATGTACTAGAACAGATAACATGTTTATCATTCTTAATAATCACAGAGTTATTAAAATAAAATACATATTTGTCTTTAACTAATCTAGAAACGAAAACTAAGTTCCTTCTAATAAAGGGCATATAAAGACAATCTTTCAATATTAAAACTCGATCTCTACTAAAACTAGGAGTGACATCTTCCACTGTTACTACTGTTACTTTTATGTTAATGATCATATTCAGGTAAATCTCTCAATCACTAAGTTGTCGGGTTTCTTGGAACCCCTGCAATAAATTGCAGATATGATTAGTGGCTACCATATCTACACACCAGGTTCCAGTAGATAACACCACTAAATATGTTTTCACAACCAGTGAATAAAAATTACCATGTTTGTTCTCCCTTTTGAGAAATACTAGACATAACTTTTTTCAGTGGCTTGTTTGGTTGTAGTGAAAACATGTCTTTTGGCTTTTTTACACCAGTCTGTGGCCCACTAACTACTCTAAAAATCGTGTCTCCCTATTTCTAAACATTTTTCTTCTTCATGTTTTTCGGCCCAAAGGAAGAACATTTTTCTGAAACAAACACATTTTCTAGTATTAAAGGAATACCATTGGTAGTCAAAGATATATCCAAGTTATTTTTCCAGTTAACAAAATTTGGTCGTATTAGTTTGTTATTTTTAACTATTAAAGTGGGTGGATTGAAAGCCATTTTAATCTTGAGAATCACATAATTAAAATTTTGTTAATTATGATGAGCAAAATTTTAAATTTATTTTAATTTGGTTCCCTCTACTATTTTAAAATTAATTCGCCAGTAGCATGGTAACCTGAGAATAGCATGTCTCGATGGGAGGACGTTTATTATCCTTCATAAGACCAGACATGCCAATTTCTTTTAAATTTTTATTATCTAAGTAACTGATCCTGCCAAGTAAAGTTAAATAGATGACATACCTTCGGTCCAGTATAAATAGCAGTGACTCAGATAAAGAGGATATTATTATATACAGCTAAGTGTTAACCATCACCTATTCCCAAATCAATTGCATCGTAATGAACCCTTCAGACGGAGAACTGATACACACTAACAATTATCCAGAATTATTTCTAAAGAAGGTTTGTATTAGCGATACCACAATTAATCTATTCAATGGGGAAGAAAGTCTTACTGTCAACACGCAAGGTTTAATTACATCACCTACAAACTGGCGATGGAGACCGCGAAATTTATCGGTGAATAAATTTCCTTCACACTTAGATTTTTAAAATATTTTTTAGGGTTATAAAAATTCGTCTAATTAAAATAAATTTATTAATTTTGAAAATCAAACAATCTGAAAAAATTAAATATCTTTCCATATACACGATTCCAAAGATTCTGATTTGCCAAAATATTTTTTCGTATTTAAATGCGTAACAAATAAAATTTAATAAATACACAGTTTTTCTTTCAGCTTTTCAGTCAAGGTATTGATTAAAGACATTTATTTATTTTATTTTTCGTTTCATATTTTTCAAAAAAATAATAATTTATTTTGATTTTATTTATTTAATTAATTCAAAATTCAAAAGTAATTTTCACGTTTTTCTAAGATATTCGATTTTATAAAAAAATATCTTAAATGTGATATTTTATAAAAAATGAAAAATCTAAAGTTTTTCTATTTAATTAAAATTAATTAATAAAAAACTTAAATTTTATTTTTCATTACAAATTATTTTAATTAAAATCAAATTTTTGAATTAATTAAATTAACATGATAAATAAAACAGATATGTAATCATCCACGCAGTTCATATATATATATAAACACGATGCATATATTTCGATTTTATGATCCAAGTAAAATACTAAGACGTTTCAGTCTCCTTAAGAGATAAGCTGTAATAATCCATGTTCGTTTCTGATTCCTATGTATTGATTGTATCAAACTTTCTTGATATACTCCGATATATACTGATATATCGTATCAGTCTTGAATAAATCAGAATATCAAAACAAAATAATCCTGGGAGAGAGAAAATTATCGACCACCACCTGCGCTATCGGCGCTGCCCTTGGCCGCCCACTTCAGGCAACTTCTGCCGCCTCATCTGATCTCCGTTTTTTATGAACTTTATACCGAAAGAAAACTCTCAAAATATAAATTTTTTTTAATCAAAAAATATGCTCAAAATAGCCTAAAAATCGGCCAAAAAAACTGCCCGAAGTTGCTATGCCGCCCTACCAGCGCCGTTGCCTAAACAATGGGTTGTTTAGGCTTTCTCTGGTGCTTCTTTGGTGTTCGCTTTTTTTTTTTTAAAATAGCTCAAATATCCAACCACATGTTACTTCAAAGAACGCCTTGAAAATAGTCCAAAAAAGGCCAAAGAAAAGCCCCCAAACAGCGCAGCCGCCCCCGCCAAAAATTGCCTATTTTGCTCCCGATTTTAATGCACTGTTTGGCTTAGTTTTTTTTTTCTAGTTTTTGGATCATTTTTAAGGTATATTTTGCTGCTATTTTATACATAAAAAATTGTGCAAAAAATGGCCCGAAAAATTATCAAAATCGCCGCCGAACCGCCACTCGCAAAGCCACCGGTGGTGGGCTATTTTTGTTCTTTTTTCTCTTTGTTTTTAACATGTTTTTACTGCTATTTTTTATGCATAAATATTACAGAAAACTCACCAGAAAAAACTTTTTTAAAATCATTAAAAACTTACTGTGATCCGTGGCCCGTAATAACCCAAAACCATCGGCGATGCCGCCGCCATTTTTCGTGTTCTTAGATATATTCAACCTGCTCTTTAAATAATTTAAACAGATATTTTAAAAATAAAAAGTAGTTGTTACATTGATCCTATGTCCCGAAAACTCACATTCAATCTATCACGGTCAATTCTAGTTATTAAAAAAAATAATCATCATTCAAACCATTCAATCAAACATGAAAAATAAATGACGATCATAAAATCGGGATTAGAACACCTACAAAACAATAATTTGCACAGTTCTAAAATTATTCGGTCCTGATAACTGTAAACAAAACATAAAACTGCTCTGATACCATTTGTTAGAGGTAAAACTATCAAAATCTTTGTTTTTGTAAATGATCATCTGAAAAAATTAACTGGATGGGCAAACGGCGAAACGAGCTCTAAATAAAAATTTTGATGACGAATGATAAAAATAAAACATGTGCAACCATAATTAATTTTAGATGAATACCTTTTTACCGGTCCAATCTTCAACTACGATTTAAATTCAACTTGAAACTCTTGTCAAATCGTCTACTGTATTCTCTTATACGATTCTTGAATGTAGGGTGGGTTACAATCTATCAAAAATACGTACCGACAGAACCTGGACAACTTTAGTCTTGAAGACAAGTTATGAAACTAGTTCAACCTACCCGCATATTTATAGGGTTTTAACAGGGACCTACGGAGTAATTATGAGTAAGATTTCTAGAGGAACACAAATACGTATTAGCTATTTTCACAATTAAGCAAACCTCATAGTGGTATCTGCAATTATGAAAAAGTAACAGCAATTTCTGCAATTTTCTTAAAATACTGAATTACAATTTACACCACTAAAGAACTATAATTGCACTATGACCCATAATTTCAAGACCATCTTGCATTGAGCTCATGTTATTAAATGTTTATTATTTCTCCCAATGTTAAGATTCCCGATACCCGTCAATTAAATTTAATTATTAATAATTTAATTTAATCGATTTCTTTATATTTTTTAAACCCTTCCGTTTAACTTATTTGTGTAACGACCCGATTTTTTTATATTTATTTTTTTTATCAGATATTGTTGAATAAATAATAATAAGCAGAGATTAATTGTTTTGTTGTTAAATAATAAGTTTGTAGTAATTTTTATACTTCAATTAAGTTTAAGTTTTAAGTTTAAATTATGTTAAGTTAAAATAACAATAGTAATAATAATAATTTTTGGTAATATATAAAATAATAATAAAAAAAAGAAGGAGAGAGAGAGAACAGGTCAAAAGTCGGGTAGGAGTTTTCCCACCAAAGCTGGAATTGTTTCAGTAATTTGGGGAGGCGTGATGGCACCCTTAGTTTAAAAAGAGAATGAGTTGGTAGATTAGCAACAGCAACAGTGAATGGAAAAAGAAAATTCCAGCGCTCTGTAACGCGAAGAAGAGAAAGAGGAAAAAGAAAGAAAAGAAAAAGAGAGGAAAGAGAGAGAGAGCTAACCAGCCGGCGTTTGCACACGAATCAAGGATTAAACGAAGTCCCATCGTTGTATTTTTTTTTAATATATACTCCTGAGACCATTTTCCTGCTAATCAACAATTTTGTTTTTCAACACATAAGATCTAAACCTGTGTTTAATTGTTGATCTAAACCTGTGTTTAATTTTGAAAATATAGTAATGAAGAATGTACGAAAAGTGCAGTAATGACAGGCTAGTCTCTACAATAAGTTTAGTTGATAATAACCTGATTGTTGCCGTTGTTGATTTCCGTTCACACACGATACAATTAAAGTAAATAATAAAATATGTTTTCCAACCAACCTAAGATTCTCTTGAAAGCATTAAAACATGCATACATCTATAAGAATAGTATACGATTTACAACATGTTGTAAATAAACATGAAACCTATATAATAGGTATAAGTTACCTATCAAGACAAAATAGACGTCTTGTCATCAACCACCTTCGGGCACCACCGGGTCAACCTACAAGATCATGCTTACCTGAAAAAGGTTTTACAGAAAAATTTCACACCGTTAGCCGAAGCCCAATAGAAAACAGACAGTAAAACTGTAAAGTATGCTATGCAATCATAAGCATACGCGGTCAACCACAGGAGTCAAAAAGGTTTTCCTTCCAAAACCACAAGTTTTCTGTCAGACTCTCACAAGTCTCAAAAAGATTTTATCTCATAAAACCCCACATTTTTCATCCTTGAAACTATGCATGTCACAGTTAAGGGAAAGCTACAAATAAATAGTAAGCTCGACTCAGGCCACACAGGCGAGGAGAAAGATCAAATGTAATCCTATGTATCGACTCTGTCAACTCAAGACAAAGGCAACAACTATAGACTCTCGTCCATTATCTTAGGCCCACTGGCTTGGTAATGACAAGTTCTATACGGAGTCATGACAACGTAACTGCTCAATTGACAGGTCAAACCCGAAGGTCCAGAGCACCCACCAACTACTCAATTTACGGGATTCTACCCGAAGGTACAGAGCACCTACTGCTCAATTTACGGGACCTGAGCCCGAGGGTACAAAGCACCCAATCACTCAATTTACGGGGACTAACCCAGAGGTACAAAGCACCTACGCTGCGCACATTTCTATACTTACACCGAAGAGCAATGGAAGCCCAACTCAACCAAACCCACTGCCACGGTACATCTATGGATAAACATTTCAAAACCAACCCACAAATAGATATACAACGCATATATATAAAAGAGATCCCATCCATGGATCATGGAGATCAACAACATATGTAAAAACATATTTTCACCCAAAACGTTTTAAAAGGTGAGACTCAACCCCGCGGGTTAGCTCCAAACCTCCAAAAAGACGTTTTTCTCTCAATTTCACAAATCACCGTTTTTAAACCGCCTTTTGAAAATCACAGATGTCAACACACCCGGATCATATATACAACCAAGAAAAGGCGTAAAAATTTACTTTTACCCAAAAATCAAGGTTTACACATGAAAATCACATTTGATGTATTTTTTATCCAGTGAAAATACATATAATTACATATATCACCCTTATACAGCAGTAGGGTCTAAAATCCTACCTCGTTGGGTCAAAACCGGACGCCTCGAAAACCAAACCTCGACGAAACGGAATTTTGTCCGAATATATGCGAAGCCCCCAGCACCAATAGCAAGGATCTGCTGTCTAATCACTGAAAATCGAGCCCCGGGCCCATCAAAATCTTGAGGGAAGGCAGAGAAAAAACCAGATCTGAGATGAAAATATCCCAAAATATCTCAAAATATCTCCAAACACTGATATTTATAAGCCACGCTCAAAATACACATAGGTCAATCGACTGAAAAACCTTCTAAAAAGTCAAAATATCTCACCGCCTCAAGTCCAGTCGACTGGACCCTCCTGGTCAGTCGACTGAACCACCAAAAATCCCACTCAGTCGACTGAACTCACCCCTTCAGTCGACTGAAATCCTCACTGGATTTTCTCAAACTGTTTTCTGCTACAGAACAGGTTTTATAGCCTAAACACTTGCCAAACAAACCTTTTTCGAACCCGAACAAGCGTAAAACTCATACGCACATGTTGTTCTATTCCGAAGAAACAAAACCCCAACATGCCGAGATCAAAGGTTAACTCAAACTCCGTCAACACTTAAATTATTTTCAAAATAAACTGGGTCAGGGTCTCATAACTCTTCCCCCCTTAAAGGAATTTTATCCTCGAAATTCAACACTGCTTCACAAGCCAAATACACCCCATCAATCATTAGCAACCTCTGATGTAAGCTCAACAACACTGTACAACAGCAGAAATGCCCCGACAACGCTGTACAACAGCAGGCATGCCTCAGCAACTGAAACCCCACAACTAAAATTGTCACGTAACTGATACCAAGAATACACATCCTTAAGGAATCAATCTCCAAACAGACTGTTCACACGTGCAAGTTCCACTGACATCACTGTCATCTAGGAAACATCCATAAAACATCGGATCAAGATCTAACTCACGCTACCAAACCCCAACACAAAACTCTCGCCAACACAACTACTCTAGCAACAAACGCAAACCAAGAGACCAATTCACCACAGTACCTGATCTCAAACATGCTCTATGCTCGAACACAGAGACTTCACCCTCGTCCTCATTACCACATACTAACTCAATCACACCTCACAATACCCACCAAGGACTATCTCCACAAGTCCAAACACACGACGTCGAACTCCGACATCGATCACGTGAAGTCACACGCCCCGCACACAAACTTTA
This sequence comes from Heliamphora pulchella, assembly GCA_032270985.1. Classification (NCBI taxonomy): domain Eukaryota; kingdom Viridiplantae; phylum Streptophyta; class Magnoliopsida; order Ericales; family Sarraceniaceae; genus Heliamphora; species Heliamphora pulchella. Next base: position 1,588 of record JAULJZ010149582.1, on the reverse strand, counting down.
CTCAAATCCTGACGATCACCAGATGACCACCGACTTTGATACCACGTCATCACCTTACATATGCCAACGCCTCCATTAATGAGACTGTCATGACACCGATCCACGAGCAACAACACGACACTCGACTCTAGAGAGAAGGTCACAAGAGAGAAGCTCACGTAACTTGCCTAGAATACCAAATAATGTATCTCAGCAAACCCTCAAACCTTCATCCTCTACTCGAACTTCTATCACGAACCACAATTCTCACCCATGAGAAACATCAGGTGGTGCACCATTGTCTGGGACAAGGTTTCACACAATCAAAAATCGATCTGGCATCACAGCCACAAAGTCACCTGACTCCAGTGAGTCACCTGACTCCAGTGAGTCACCTGACTCCAGCGAGTCACTCGACCAAACACGTCATGTAAACAGAACATCTCATAGGTATCCAACAACCTATATCAACCAAATCATAACTCTCGTGCAACAGCACGTCACTGCACAACTCAATGTCTCGCCATCAGATCACTAATACCAAGGTTACAGACCAACCTCAAATCAAACATGATCTCTGTCGTCTGACAAATCAAACATGATTCTCGTGATCCGACAAAGCGAACAGATCGACTGGCATATAGCATCAACTCCAATGAAGACACATATATCAATTCCTTGAATCCACAATAGCAAAATAGTCTAACCCAAGACACCAACCAAAACTTAATTCTTACACTTAGCAATTTTCTCACTAAACTCATCACGGCCCTTCCATTCCATATCAAGCAGTCGCGTCAGTCCAAATAGGCCACGCCAACCAAGGCTTCCCAAACATCATATCCTTCCTGATTCATACTCTATCATACTCTCGGGACTACCATTCACACAAACAACAGTTGTGCCAAAGCACAACACTTTTCCAAGTCGACAACCACTCCTTAACTCCAAGAACTCTAAGAATTCTGAGCAGCTCAAAGCTCTAAATAGGACCCAAGGAGACTCACAAAAGTCTTCCAGAAACCCACCATACACATATCATAGTCGCACTGTTCTGACAAAATTCCCGCTCTGCCAAGAGCTAAAGACACAACCACACGCACACAACGATCAATGATCCTCAACTGATCATTGCAAAGAACGCTACGTCTCAACACCAACTCTCTTGTCTATGAGAAATAAACAGCATAGGGGATGAAATCCATATGATTCAACTATCATACAAACAAGCCACGTACTCCTTTACGGTCTTCCACCGCGGGAGAATACCAGCCCCATCATGCAATTCTTTACGGTTCCCAACTGTGGGAGCAATCGGATCCCAGGTCACACACAGAGATGTTCAAATACAGAGCATCTCGCATCACGCGTCGAAGCCACGAAGAATTCGTCTTATAATCACCTAATCACGGCGACACAAGTCCCTGAGTCACACTCCAAGGGTCACACACGGGTACAAACCCACTGAGATTCCACAGTCTCATAATACAACCAAATCTGAACAAATCAAGAGCCTAGCATCTCCATCCAGGCGAGATGAAACAACTCGCACCAGACAATCGTCTACAAGAAAACTTTCTCTCTCCTTCCATCCAAGGGAAAGAAAAGG
>JAULJZ010149581.1:0-10299 GCA_032270985.1 Heliamphora pulchella | reverse complement strand
GACAGAGACCACCTCTAGTTAGGGTTAGGGTTTTAAGGAAACCCTTGGAGGAAGAAGTTGTGAGGCGCAAAGGGAGGCGAGTGAGGCCAAGGAATAGGATGGTATAGAAGATCGTGACTGTTGGATAGAAAACGATGGGAAAGGGACAGTGTGCCCCACAGCTGCAACTACTGGGTTATGAGAGAGGTTTTGGGCCGATGGCAGCGACGTTACTGGTAAAGCTTTAATAGCAGCGGCGACAGTGGAGTTTGCTGCAGCGGTGGGGGTTATGGGAAGGTCATTTCTTCAAATTTGATTATTGAGATAGACAGCTTGAGGTTGAAGATGACAATTCAACTCAATCCAGAGCTGTTGTTGCCGAATTGGTGTAGCTTGATTTTTTGCCCGGTGGTAGTTTGCAACAACTCAAACCACCAAGTTTCAAAATTTACAAGCGCTACTACTTGCTGGTTATAGCACTTTTTTTGTTCCAATACCCAGGAAATAGCTCTACATTTCCCCATCCTCATCATCAAAGTATAAACAGGGTGTTTAGGCTTCTCTCGCAAAACATAATGTACCATATTTTGAGTGAGAGTTAAGAAAGTGAGGATAAGGAGGATTGAACGACACACACACATAGTACCTAAATAGATTCTTGAGGAAGAGAAAAGAGGGATTCTTGAAGCAATGCTTTTGAAGATTCCTCGCTGCAAACATCGTAATGAATCTAAAAATGAATCGAAAAGATTATATCATTTCCACTGTGTTGAATCTTGGCCAAGCCATGAAATTTATCCTTGAAATACTGCGACGAGAATTTTAAGTTGAAATGAGAAGCATATAGGGAGGCAAACTACCAAGATCATTTATTTGAATATGATTTTTTGTTAAAAAATTACTAGACGGACAATCGTCGAAATAGGCTCCAGATTAAAACTTTTCGATGTCGAACGATCAAAATAAAATCCATACTCCCAAAGTTAGATTCGAGACTATGCCTTTCGAAATCTAGTAGATTAATTTTGGTTACTGCAATAACCACGAATGTGAATCCTTCGAATTGAAGCCCTAATCAAGCCTTCTATTGTATTTTTTATGCGAGTCACGAGCGTAAAGTGGGCTACGATCCTTTGTAAACATAAACCTGCTAAACTAATCACAATAGGGAATACGTGAAAATCCTAGTCTTGAAAGACGACTTAGGATTTATGTTTAGCATAACTGCATATATATATAAGGTTACAGCAGGGACCTGTGAATAAATATGACTTGAGCTTTTAATGTAATTATGAAAATTCGCCTGCCCTTGAGGCAATCTTATAAAAACATAAATTACAATTCATACCACTAAAAAATCGTAATTACACTTCCAGTCATATTCTCAAAATCGATTATTCGAGCTCCTATTATTGAATACTTAACTCATCTCCCCACGTTAAGATTCTCGATACTCACCAATTAAATTTGATTACTAATAATTTAATTTAATTGGTTTTTTAAAATTTCTTAAGCCTTTCCGCTTAACTTATTTGCCAGTCGGATAATTAAATCTACCTGTAGGGTTTGGCCTGGTCAAAACTTATAAGCTTCCTTAAGGGGATATCGTCAATTTTGAATAATCGAGACGTGGATTCTGTCAATAATTAATATTTACCATATAATTAATACCGTTATCCAACTCATCGGGACTATTGTTCCATAAAAGATCGCACCCTCTAATGAATCAAAATAATAAATATTAAATAAATACAAATAATAATTATTTCGGGATTAAGAATATAAGCATTTATAATAACCTTATGGTATGAATTAATTTATATAGTCAGTATAAAATTAATTATCCCAATGTGGTCCTGTTCAATACACACAAAGTGTATTAGCACAAAGAGTCGGAATAATAGACAACGCTAGTATTTATTTTTCATAACTAAGATAGACCTAATAAAACTCTGTGTTACAGTCGTACCGATGGTTTATCGAATTCCATTTAAACTGTGAATAAAAATTTATATTTTGCAAGAACCTATGAGCTGATATTTTGTGTGCAAACCGTACTCTACACACCAGATTAAATACTGTACAGAATAAAGAACAACTATGCATAATATTAAAGAAATTATATTGCATTCATTGTTCATTAAGATTATCATAAAATGAAAAAATAATTTTATTAAAAATAAAATTAAATACTAAAACCAAATAAAATTCATGATTTTTAGTAAACAACTCTAATAATCTCCCATTTATACTCAAAACTATGTTGTCATATACACCTAACTCCCTTGTAAAAGGATCTGCAAGGTTGTCCTATGATACAATCTTGGTCACAACAACGTCACTTCTCTGTATAATTTCTCGTATAAGATGATACTTACGCTCAATGTATTTTTCTTTCTTGTGAACTCTTGGCTCATTCGAGTTTGCAACTGCTCCGCTATTATCACAATAAAGTGTAATAGTCGATTGAACTGAAGACACCACATCTAAATCTAACAAGTAGTTCTTGAGCCAAATGGCCTCCTTGGCTACTTCAAAAGCTGCCAAGTACTCGATTTTCATGGTGAAATCAGCAATGCAGGACTGCTTGATTCTCTTCCAACTTATAGTTTCACCTCCCAACATAAACACATATCCTGAGGTAGACTTACGGAAATTTTTGTTTGACTGGAAGTTCGAGTCTGTGTATCCCAAAGGTACTATACCGTTTGTCTGATAAACCAACATTTAATTTTTAGTTCTTTCAGGTACTTGATTATATTCTTTGTCACAGTCTAATGCTCCTACCCTAGATTAGACTAATATATGCTAACCATGTTAACGGTAAAGTAGTTGTCGAGTCTGGTATAAAGTATAGCATACATCAGGCTTCCTACTATCGAAGCATAAGGAACCGCCTTCATCTTCTCTATTTCATCAGGTGTCTTAGGACACTGGTCCTTGGATAGAGTGATTCCATGCCAAAAAGGGAGAAATCTTTTCTTAGAATCCTGTATGCTAAAACGAGTAAGGATGCCATCGATATACTCTACTTGTGATAAGCCCAACATCCTTTGTTTTCGATCTTGCAAAAACTCGATCCTAAGGATGTGACTAACTTCTCACAAATCTTTCATATCGAACTAACTAGATAACCATACTTTTACTGAAGATAACACCCCCACATCGTTTTTGATGAGCAAGATATCATCTATATAAAGTACTAAAAAGACCATCACGCTTTCGTCGCGCTTCTTGTACACACAGGGCTCATTTGAACTTTGATCAAAATCATAAGACTTTATGGCTTGATCAAATTGAGTATTCTAAGATCTCGATAACTGCTTAAGTCCATAAATAGATCTTTAAAACTTACACAACATGTGTTCCTGACCCATTATAATGAATTCGTCTGGTTGTATCATATAGATACACTCGACAAGATTTTCGTTAAGGAAAACTGTCATGACATCCATTTACCAGATTTCGTAATTGAAATGAGCAGCAATAAATAAGAGAATCCGAATAGACTTGACTACTGGCGAAAAAGTTTTCTCATAATTGATCCCTTTTGCAATAAGCCTAACTTTGAAAGTTTTTACCTTTTTGTCTGCTCCTCTCTTTCTCTTGTAGATCTACTTACATCCGATGAATTTTTCCCCTTCAGGTGGTTCTACAAGTTCTCAGATCTGATTAAAATACATAAATTTTATCTCTAAATTCATAGCCATTTGTTAAAGATCTGCATCTTTGTCTTGGAGTGCTTCATTATAGTTACAGAGTTTGGTATCCAGTTTTGTTGGGATTCTGTCAAAATACTCTCCTAAGAATATATACTGATTGGGTTGATGAACAATCATCGCACTACAACGAGGCACTACTTGCGTCTATGTACTAGCAGTTACGCGCTATGCAAAATCTGAACCTTATGCACCATACCTATATGCTCGTTTAGCACATTAATGGTAGCACCCAGATCTAGTTCGAGATCTACATTTGTCTTGATAATCCTCCCACTACGACAAGGTAATGGGATATTAATGACTTGTGATTCATCTTCCGTTCTACTTGTATTTTCTCTCAATTCTTCCAAAATAATTTTACTTTTGGGCCTGTAATCCATAATATAATCTTCCTTCAAGAATCGGACATTGGTGCTAACAATGACCTTTTGATCCTTAGGATTATAAAATAAATCACCTTTCGTTCCCTTGGGATACCTAATAAGAAAAAACAGACTTTTGTTCTTAGTTTTAACTTACCCGCGTTCTCTTTCAGCACATGTGATGGATACCCAAAAATCTGAATATGTCTCAAACTAGGCTTGTGCCCAGTCCATAATTCTGTGCAAGTTGAAAGTATTGACTTAGAAGATACCAAGTTTAGAATATTAGTTTTTGTCTCTAATGCAAGTCCCCAAAACGAATTGGGTAATTTCGAAGAACTCATCATCGACCTTACCCTCTCCATAAGAGTCTTATTCTTTCTTTCTGCCACACTATTCTGCTGCGGAATGTCAGGTGCAGTCAACTGGGATATCATTCCTTCTGATGATAAGTAATTCTTAAACTCTCCAAAGAGGTACTCGCCACCACCATCGGATCGTAGTGACTTGATTCTTTTACCTAGACGCTTTTCTGCCTTTGTCTTGAATTCTTTGAATTTTTCAAAACATTCAGACTTACGGTGTAATAAGTAAATGTACCTATACCTCGAGTAGTCATTAATAAAACTGACGAAGTACTCAAAATCATCTCTAGTCTGGATAGTCATAGGACCACACACATCAGAGTGAACCAGTTTTAACGGTTCTTTAACTCTATAGCCTTAGGCCGAAAAGGGCTCTTGGTCATCTTACACTCTAAGCAAGACTCACATATTGGAAATGTAGGGACCCAGACCCTTGTCATTTCTTGGTATTAATGAGAACGAGTAGGTTATGTTCGGTGAAAATGGTTAAATGTGTAGATCAAGCATAAAAATTAAAATTTGAGCTGGTATATATTTGCTAACGATGGTTAAGTGTGGGGTAGTGTATGAGAACGTGATTGTGGGGTGTTTGGGGTTACGCTTTGTTGAGTTTTAGCATTTTTGGTTCAAAGTTTCTACTCAGTTTTGACCGCTCGAGCAGAGGGTATACCACTCGAGCAAATAGGTGGCCGATCGTACAGCTTATAAGTTACGAGTTTTAACATTTTGTATTTATTCTTTCCTTTTTTCTCTCTCTCTAGAACGGAAGTAAGAGCAAGTGTTTGGGTTTGGAGGGTTGATTAGAGCTTCTTAGCTTCTCCTGGTGATATATCTCACATCCATCTTAGTTGTTTACCCGTTGGAGGCTCCCTTCTCACCTTTTGTTGGAGATCCTCACGGTTGGAGCTTGTTTGAGAGTTTTTCTTGTGGATCTAGCAACTCAAAGCTTGGATCTATGACTATTCTTAAATATCGATATGATGTGTGTTGTATCTTTTATTTTATGAATATAAAAGAATAAAAATGGTGTTTTCGAAGCCCTAGGTTAAGGTTTGATGTTAGTAAAGATTAAATCTTAGATTTATAAATGATTTAACATGATTCTATTTTCATATTATTGTTGAACACGGTTGGATTTGAAAAATGATGGGCTAGGGTTGAATTTGAGCTTAAAGTTAGGGGTTTTGGGGTAAGGGACCCGTATGTTAAAATTGATGTGATTATTGGTTAAATTGAGATTTGTGATAACCTATTGTATTTACATTCCACGAGTCTGTGTAAAACATGATTATGTCATGTGTTAAAATTTGGGGATTTTAATGTAAAACCAAAAAAAACACACGTAGTGAGATGGGTTTTGGCGAGAGCAACTAGGTTGACGGTTGGACTCGTTTTGGCAGTTAATGAAATGAAACAATTGAATAATTGAAGTATCGCACGATGAAATTGAATGATTAAGTTTGGGTACGAGTTGCTCCTCAGTGAAAGACCGAAAACTTGTATAATGTAAGGTAGGCCTTTCCTTCGGGTTAATCCCAATAAAAGCGTGCTCTTGGGTAACCCACCCATCGATATTTTAGAGAAAAATTAAAAATATGTGCTCTCCGTGTCGGGTTATAGAATGGGTATTTATTCCTCAGACTTCGCGTGGCTCGGTGGCGATAAATACGCCTGAATCTATAGGCGACGTCCGGCTTGGTACTTGATTGAATTGATGAATAAATTAGATTGGTAAAGCCTTAATTGGATGAATAGATAAAATGATAGTATATGGGAATGCATTGAGTGGGTTTAAACATGGTGAGATGATTGGTTATAATGGTTAATTAACTTTAACTATGGGATTTTGAACAATAACTATTTTGTTGAAACCTTGGTTATGTATTGGAAATTTAACTTGGGACAAACGATATTAGTTTTGAGTAAACTTATATATGCATCCCGTATAACCATCTTCACATGTTATGTATAAGTTCATGGTTAGTCTTTTCCTACGAGCTTCGGTTCATGTTCTTTAACAACATTTCAGGTAATAACAAGAAGAAAGTTTTGGAGTAAGATGATGGTCACTGGACCTTTTTTGATTAACTAATAGGATTACACATTCTTGGATAGCATATTTTTTGAAAACAAAATTGTAGAGATATAATTCTTGTTTTCTTTTGGAATACTCGGATTATTGTAATTTAGGTTAGAACGCCCGTGTTGTAAGGCCTTAAAGTCGTTTGTTCATGTTATGTATGCATGTGAGAACGTATCGTTCATTTGTTGGGTTGAAAGCATTATCCTTTTAGTGAAGTATTTTGATATTGAGGTTTGAGTTCGGGTTCATGAGTTGAAAGATCGTGGTTTTACGTCTCATAGTTGCCTACTCAAAATCATGTTTAAAGGAGGAGAAAAAGTGATGATTTTTCCGACACTTAGAAAATCTTAGCTGTTTTTGAGCAGTGAACATTCGGGTGCCTCATTGCTCGAGCAGCGAAGAGTTCGCTCGAGCAAACTTCGCTAGGTGATTTTCTGTTGAAAATTGTTATAAAATGGGATTTTTCCTTAAATATGTTTTGGACTACCTTTTGGGGTATGAATTAACTATTTTCAGGGGTTATTTACAAAAAGAAACGGTCACTTTTATTGGAGAAATTTCCAAACGTTACTCGGGTTTTATTATTTTGAAATCGGAGCATTACAGATTGGTATCAGAGTTTTAAGTTTGAATACCTAGGAACTGTGGGAGTAGTTTATCTATTGCATGAGAGTCTGCATTGATGTGTGACATTCATAACTTGGTGTGCTAGCATGAAATATCATGTGTATAACTTGACATTTGCATGCTATGTGGTATTTGGCTATGGAGGTCAGACTCTTAGGATGATGTGTTTGGCCCTTTGGGCGATTGATCGATTGGTTTGGGGTTCGAATTAGAAAGGCATTTGATCGACGTCCATTCTAATCAGAAATCTAAACGAGTTAGCCGAATTGATATTGTCGAGATGGGGTAGGGGCTGAGGTCGTAGCCGAGGTCGTGCGTAAGCCCATGTTCCAGAAGAAGGGGATGTTCATGCCTCGCAAGAACAAATGGATGGTATTGATATTGTTCAAGAGATGCTTGCTATGATAAGAGCGATGGCCAAGGCGACTAGGGCTAGAGTAAAGGCTCCTGAGCAAAGGGCCTCTGTAGCAATGAGAGAATTCTGACGGTTGGATCCTCTAACTTTCTCTGGGGAGCCGGACTCCAAAGTTGCTACCGGGTGGTTGAAAGTAACCACGACGATCTTAGACACCCTAGAGATTGGGAAAGATGAGTTACATGTTAGGTTGGCGGCATTCTAACTTCGGGAGAATACGAAAGAGTGGTGGATGTTTGCTAAGACCACTATGGAGGGCACGTGGGCCGCTTTTACTAGGATCTTATTAGAAAAGTACTTTTTGAGTTTGTCAAGAGACACGTATCGGGAGGAGTTTCTCTCCCTTATTCAGAGGAATCTTACTGTAGTCTAGTATGAGGCCAAGTTCACGATTTTGTCGTGATTTACACCTGATATAGTGTCAATGGAGGAGTTGTGCACCAAGCGATTTGAAAAGGGTCTTTGACCTTCGATAAAAAATAGGATTACAGCATTAGGTTTTTGGGTCTACACCGAGATCGTGGAGGCCATTATCCGAGTAAAGAATGCAATGGCAGAGAGCCGCAAGATTAGGGAAAGCAAGTCTCATTAGGGGGACTTTCGGTGCTCAGTTTGAAGGGCGCCAGGTGAAGAGGTAGAAATCGGGGAGATCAGGTTCTTATCCCACGAGATCTCAGCCTCTGCTATGGTCGGCACCCACACCATCTATGGGTTCATCTGGGCATCCCGAGCATCGGGGGATGGTATGCTACACATGCAAACAACCAAGGCACCGTGCTAGAGACTATTCACAGAGAGGACAACAACAACAGCACTAGAGTTAGACTCAAGGGAGGACCCCATTTTCATGTTTTTAGTGTGGCCAGATGGGTCATGACGAGATTGACCTCAGGGACAGAGTGTTCAGGGTGCTACTAGAGTACAGTAGGGACATGGATTGCAAGGGTGACAGGGCTACGGCCAGTTGCAGTAGCATTCAGGGGTGCTGTTAGTAAGGACAGCAGGAGGAGCTACCTCAGCTCAGTCAGTGAGGTAGCCAGTGACTAGGGGCAGCGATTGACAGAATCAGAGGAACCAAGGGCGAGTGTATGCTTTTGTGGTGCCTAGTACGTCAATGGCACTTGTCGTGCTGGACATTGCAGCCAATCCTTCGATTATATGAGGTACCTTCTTAGCGTATCATTCATGGGCCAGTGGTCTCGTTGACACTAAAGCATCGCATTCTTTCATCTCATCCGTATTCGCATTTGCATTGGGGTTAGATGTAGACATTTTGGGTAGTGCGTTATGTGTAGAGATGTCGATACGTGAGACTACCGTGTTAAGACGTGTCTGTAGAACTTGTGAGATGGAGATTGGCAACCACCACTTGGTATTTGATTTTATCGTGCTCGATATGGCCTCATTCGATATTATCTTGGGGATGGATTGGTTGACCACCTTTCGCACCTTCGTTGATTGTGATCGGCGACGAGTGTTTGTTTGCACACTGGAGGGAGGTTCCTTTTATTTTGTGGGTGATCGGGACAACAGTTTAGCGCCTAGATCTCTTAGATTGTGGAGCCATGACAGCCTTAGCGTTCTTTTCTTGGCCCTGTCGGTGAGTGAGATTGATTCTACTCGGGGAGAGCTTCCTCATGTTGTCTGTGAGTTTCCAGACTTGTTTTTGGGCGACTTGTTTGAGCTTCCACCATGGCAGGATGTTGAGTTTTCCATAGACCTCATCCCGAGGACCGCCCCCATTTCTATGCCTTCATATTATTTTATACCGGCTGAGTTGATTGAGTTGAAGGTACAGGTCCAGGAGTTGTTGAACAAGGGGTTCATCCGCCCTAGTGTGTCTCCTTCGGGAGCCCCAGCATTGTTTACGAAGAAGAAGGATGGTCATTGTGTCTTTGTATTGATTATCGTAAGTTGAACCACGTGATCGTTAAAAACAAGTACCTTATGCCTTGTATTGACGACTTGTTTGACTAATTGAAAGGTTCGTGTTGTTTTTCGAAGATCGATTTGAGATCAGGTCATCACCATTTACGGGTCAAGGAGGAAGACAGTCCGAAGATGGCTTTTTGTACCCGTTATGGACATTTTGAGTTTCTAGTCATGCCTTTTGGACTGACTAACGTGCCGGCAACATTTATGGTCCTTATAAACTATATCTTTTACCCTTACCTCGATCGGTTCGTCGTGGTATTCGTGGACGACATCTTGATTTATTCGCCATCGGAGGATGCACACGAGGAGCACCTTTGGATTGCCTACAATTGTTGCGGGAACATCGATTAAATGCCAAGTATAGTAAATGTGAGTTTTGGTTACCCGAGGTAAGGTTTTTGGGGCATGTAATTTCTGTTGGGAATGTATACTGAAAAGTCATACTTTTTATGTATTTTATTCTAGATCCCTAGCATATTAATGAAAAATATTTGAGATATTTTTGCATTCGTAGTTTCATATTTATATTTGTGATGAATGAATACATAGTCCATATATTTTGTCCAATATTTGACTCGGTGTGTGCTGCACGGAAGATCAGGTCAAAGGTTTTGATAGATTATACAGGTAGGCTCACAATCGCAATGGACCCAGATATTCCATTGGTACGATTGTAATACATCATTATAGTAGTTGGTCTTGGCTAGTTCGAACAGATCGAATTCAGGTTTTGGGAATTTGATGTTCGAGCTCGATGTGTTAGTACACTTGGAGTGTATTGAGCGGGATCAACGGGATGATCGATTCTATA
>JAULJZ010149580.1:0-10300 GCA_032270985.1 Heliamphora pulchella | reverse complement strand
ATATATATATATATATATATATATATGTGTGTGTGTGTGTGTGTGTGTGTGTGTGTGTGTGTGTGTGTGTGTGTGTTAAGCCATTAATAATAAAATATTTTCTATTACTGTAAATAATACTTTGTGTGATAATGAATCTGTTCAATATTTAAAAATTAATTTACAATTTCTTATATATGGCAGTTGTTTCACGTTTATTGCTCTACACATATATTAAATTTAATTGTTAAAAAAGAGTTTAACGAATATAACGAATCGGTTGACAGAGTTAGACAAGCCGTAAGAATAATTAATAATAGTGATAAAAGAGTAGATATTTATAGAAAAATATGAATTGAAAAATGTTTAAAGTTAAAAAATTACCATATAATGTAGAAATTAGATGGAACACTGTATGTAATATGTTACAAGTAACAATTAAATAAAAAATTATTGATTTATGTTTTGAAACCCAAGTAATAAATAATTTTTATCCACTAACTAATCAAGATCGGGGTAACATAAATTTATACAATTTTTTTAAAATTTTTTCGATGAATCAACAAAATTATTTTCTTATATTTACACTCCTACTATTCCACTTATTTTATACCAACTAACAAAAATAATGCAATTTCTTGTTAAATATTTACAGAATGATAGATATTTTGATATCGTTAATAATATGAAATCTAAATTTAATAAATATTATGGTATATTTCCACATATTTTCGGAATAGCTATAATATTAGATCTTAGGTATAAATATATTAGTTTAAAATATTTTTTTAGATTAATTTATGATAATCAATATCAATTTTACTAATTCTAAATACACTTAAATTATATATGATGCATATAAATATAATACATTGTCATAACATAAGAAAATAACACCATCCTCCTCGTCTTCATCTCAAGATCGAGGAAGGGATATTTTTTTAGAAATAAAATTTAGAAGACTTACCAAATAACAAGGTTACTTAGACATCCTCGAAGATAATGACGAGAATAGTTTAAATATTTTAGAATATTAGAAACAAAACGAGTTATTGTAGCCAGTCGTATTTGCGATAGCTCGTAATTCACTAACAGTTCACATCTTTACAGTTGCTTCTGGGATGACATTTAGTGCAGGTGGGCGGTCGTCAACGACCACAATTGCAAGCTCAAGCCAGAGACTGCGAAATTCTTTATGATCACTCACGACACACTGTATGCATAATCTAGACAACAACATTAGACGAGAAAGCAAGACTTCAAGACAAAAATTTGGAGACTATTATATTCAGAAGTACTTGTAAGGACCCGATTTTTAAGAATAATATTAGCAACAGTAAAATAGCCAGCTAGAATCGTCAACGATCTTCCAATCCAAATAAATATTCGTTTGACAAAAAAAATTAAAACAAAATAACATAATAATAATAATAATAATAATAATAATAAATAATGATATTCATGGAATAATAATAACAACAAAATAATAATAATGGATATGCAAATAACCACATAAATAAATAATAAAAACAATAGCAATTGTAAAAGATTAAATAATAGTGGTGAATAAAAATATGGGTAAATTACACTGATCTCCTCTGAAATTTACCAAAATAACAACCACCTCTCCTGTGATTTTTGAAATATCACTAACCTCCCATCGGGTTTAATTTTTGCATCAAATTAGTCAAACCATTAAATTTTTGTTAACTATTTAATAAAAACTACCAAAATTACCCCAAAATCACCCCTCAAAACCCACCCCAAAAACAAAACCACCCCCAAAGCCATCTCTGTAATATATATATATATATAAAAGAGAGAGGGAGAGAGCAGAGAAAGAGAGAGAGATGGCAAGAGGGGAGAGAGAGAGAGAGAGACTACAGAGACCGCCGCCACACGCGGCACGCCACCGTTGTCCCACGCCACACGCCACCGCCACACGCAGAGAAAGAGGGATGGAGAGAGAGAGCGGAGAGAGGAGAGAGAGCAGGAGAGCAGAGGGAAAGGTAATGGGTAGAGAGCAAAGAAAAAGGGGCAGAGAGAGGAGAGAGAGCGAGAGAGCAGAGAGAGAGATGGCAGAGAACAGAGAGAGGGATGGTAGAGAGGAGAGAGAGAGACGGAGAGAGATCCGACGGCGACCCACGCCGGTGGTGGCGGTGGCGTGCGGCGGCGGTAGTAGCGTGCGACGGCAGTGGCGTGCGTGCGGCAGTGGTGTGCGACGTCTCTCTCTCTCCTCTCCTCTCTGCAATCTCTCTCTCTTTCTCTACTCTTTCTCTCTCTTATATATATTATAGAGATGGTTTTGGGGTGGTGGTTTTGATTTTGGGGGGTGATTTTGGTTTTGGGGTGGATTTTGGGGGGTGGTTGGGTGGTTTCCGTTAAGTAGTTAATGAAAATTTAACGGTTGTACTAATTTGATGTAAAAATTAAATCTAAGGAAAGATTAGTGACGTTTCAGAAAGCACAGAGGAGATGATTGATATTTTGATAAATCTCATGGGAGGTCAGTGTAATTTACCCTAAAAATATTGAATTACAAAATTGCTAATATAAACCCATCACCTAGATATAACCAAACAACACACACACACACATTTTCCAACAAAAGCTATACATATATATATATATATATATATATATATATATATGTGTGTGTGTGTGTGTTGTAATAAAGAAGTAAGAAGAAAAGGTTCTTCTTTAGAAAGAGTGAAATCCCTCATTGGAAAGTTATAAAATTTTCTTTTAGTTTATAAATAGATACCTTTTTTTGGTATATTGTATTTGTTAAATATAAAAAAGAATAATATTCCTGTGCAGCTACAATGCTTGCCCCGGGCAAAGGGCGCAATGTTGGTATATTTTTTCTTGATATAAGTGAGAAGTACTAGAACATTACTTTTATCTTACGGTTGAAATTAGTTTATTTTTGAAATTTTGAATTAACAGTCATGACTGTTTATTTGAACAAAAATTAACTGTTATTTTTGAAGGAGTGTAACCCTTTAATAGTGTTCCTGCATTTTTTATTGAAAAAAGTTTCTATTCTCAGGAAAAATTAACTTGACTTCTTTCACAATTTGTATTTGAGAAATTCTAGACATTCTCCAGAGTTGCTATCTGTAGATCCCGAAGCTTTGTTGTATCTTAGAGGCGTTTTGCCAGAAACCCAATAACAGACTTTCTTAGAGTGCGCGCAAAAATTGTCTTAAAAAAAAAAAATTATCGTGCCTCAAGGTCTCAAATTTTTTATATTTCTCCTTTCATTATATCATTTTCCCTAATATCATTTTCCCTACACACACTAGTGGTTTGAGCACACGCGATACGTGTAAAATTCAAAAAATAGAAAAATAACATGTTAATGCACTGATAGAGATAATGCGTAATAGCTTTCAATTTTTGTTTGAGAGAGAGAGAGAGAAGGGATGGAAGGTAGTCATGGAGTTACATTTAAAATTTAATATTTAAAATTTAAACTACTATAAAGGTATATTTAAAAAATAAATTGTTTGATTGGCTTCAAGCAATCAAATATTTGAATTTCCTTTATAATAGTAAGTATAGATATATTATAAACTCACAACCATATCAGATTGAACAACAATTAAAGCTCGTAAAAGTCAATCAAAATCTTTACAGATGAAAACCTGTTTCATTCTTCAACAGCCATGGACAAACCCAAACGAATCAGATTGCGAAATCAGCGCCCAATTTTTTTTTTCAAAATTATGTATCCTCTTTAGGGTTCTCGAATTAGTCAAAGTGTGCAAAAATTAGCCCGAATATCCAATTATTAAAAAAAATAATAATTATGTATCCTCTTCGTTGATCTCACAATTTCAGCAACCATTCTGAATATAACTCAACTATATACGTCTGTCTATATATACATATGTATATATGCACATGCTATTTAAGGTAAAATGGTCACAATGATATAAATATCATTTAAAATATTGGAACTATCCTTAAAAAAAAACTAGATGTGGGATTAATTCTTTTACAAATCTCTTAAAAGTACTAATAATTGATTAACCTTAATTTTTACTTGGTTTTAATAAATTATTTTTGGTACAATAACAATAATATCATATATATATATATATATATATATATCCAAAATTTGTCAACTACGTGATAAATTAAAATTTGATAAGATAGATAGTTATTGTAGATGTACAAGCGATGCCATCGTAAATTAATTTGTATATGCATAAAGGTCGATGGGCAGTCCAAGAGTTCTCTTATATATATGTATTAATTTGTTTATAAAAAAGTTAATTTTAACTTTTCTTTGATGTATAATCTTATATTTTTTATAATTTATTTTATAGAAAAATATTTTCTTACAAGAAAAACGTTTATCTCGTGACTCCTATTTTACTGCAATAACGGAACACACATCTAGAAAAATTGAAGGAATACATGTTGGATGCCAAGAAAAGTGTCTAGAAACCAGGACGTCCAGCTGGCCAAGAAAATTTCTCATAACCCTCCTAGCGAGATACATGTGGAGTCCTGAAAACCATACACAACCCCAAGATTTGTGGATCGGACAGCCCGAAATGCGCATTGGTGCGCACATATAATTCTTGCGCAGGCAACTGAGCAGCCATGCGCGACTTCTCTCTTTCATTTTGAATTGAGAAAAGAACTAAGGTTGCTTTGCTGCCTATAAAGCGCTAGGCAACCATGGCGTCTGGGCTGGCAATTTGGGCTCTCGGGATGGTGTTTTTTACGGTGGCGGTGGGTGGCGAAAATGGAGGAGGAGTTGCCTCCGCCACCGCCACCGCCCCAACTAACATTAATTGTGGGTTTCCTGCTATATTCAATTTCGGAGACTCCAATTCGGACACAGGAACATCTTCGGCGGTCTTCGGCGAATTCCTTCCGCCATTTGGTGTAACTGTTGGTAAAAAGTTCAAAAGGGTTTGCGACGGTCGCCTAATCATTGATTTTTTAGGTATGGAGCAACATCGTATCCATAGACGGAATCAATGGGGGCATATTGGAGCGGCTGTCTCTTTTAAATTTTAAAAAAATTTATTATTATAGTGAAATTAGTTTAGAATATTTCAAAATTATATAAGTTTATCCTTTTAAATTTTTTTTTCCTTCAAAACTTAATATATTTTCTCTTAAGAATTTATAAGGATAATTCACCTTTTAAATTAAAATCATGTGTTCGTCTCTTAAAATATCCTATGTAGTGGATAAATAATACTCAATCTCTCATTAATTTTGTAGTTAAACATACATTTAGTAATAGAGTTTAGAATTTAACCAGTGAAAAATTGGGTATTTTTTACCTGACTTATTAGATGGGTAAACAAGTTTGTTTTCGCCTTTCTAGTGTATTCTTAGGGCTGAGGTTTTATTATTTTTTTATTTTTTTATCTAAGTTTTTTAATTTTTTGGGTCAATTTTAATGAATCTAGAATGTTTGACCATTTTGGCCAAAGTTTTTTTAAAAAAAAAAATACTAAAGATACAAAAAATCTTTTTAAAAGTACTAAAGACAGAAAAAAAAACTTTATAAAAGTTTTAAAGTGCCTTTTTCTCTTCTTATTTGAACATTTTATTTTTAGTCAATCTTTTTGATACTTCATAACGAGATAAATTTAAAAAGTATACTCTAAAATTGAAGAAAAAGCATATAAAAAATACTTTTGATCTTACTTTGGGTGTGCAAGCATCATTAAATCATGGCTTTTTTTTGTTTGCTCTAAGAAATTAATTTAATGAATTGGTGCATGCAGCTGAGAAATTGGAATTGCCATACTTGAATGCAACGGTAGACTCAATTGGGACAAGTTATAAGCACGGTGCTAATTTTGCAGCATCTGGTGCTAAGATTGGTTCAGGTCCCATGCCAGGATATATGCCTTTGAACCTAGACGTCCAAATCTCTCAATTCTTACGCTTCAAGTCGCGCACCACTGCCCTATATAACAAACTCGCCAACACTACTAGTAAGTTTTTCTTCTTCTTCGTCTTCTTTTTTTTCTTCATATTATTAAGTCACAAATTATTCTAAAAACTTCAACAGTTAGAAAATTAGCCAAACAATGTATATTAAGTGTAAAGAGTTGAAATAGCATGGGACAAATCTAGCCCCTAACGGACCTCCGAATGGATTTGAGCGTCTTGTACAAGATAGAAAAAATGAATTGGCTAGCATCGAATGTCGAATGCCACTATGACGATCAAGTTAGCAGTAAGCTTTAGACAGAAAAACTGTATATCAACAAATGAACAAAATTTTGGCTATATGAATATTTTTTCATACTTGATCCTTTGGGGTTCGACCCCCGACCCCTTTCTTATGGAATTGAGTGTTGTACATTCTTTTTTAAACTCATGATGGACTGATCCCATCGCTAGCCTTACCCTACAAATGGATGGGTTAGGCCCGCATGGCCTGAACTTAAGACAAAGTACAAAATAACAAAACATAATAATTAAGGATACAAACGAGAGCTCTAATATTATATTAAGTCACCAATTATCCCAAAAACTCAAGTTGTTAAAAAATGAGGTCGGCAATATATATCAAGTTATTCAACACTTTTCCTCATATACGACCATGTCTCACACGCGGATGCCAACTAAACAAGTGCACCAAGACATATTTAATAAAGTGCACAATAATAATCATGACAGGGATACAAACGAGATTTGAACCAAGACCTCCTCGACAGCAGGACCTAATTAAGCTCTGGTACCATATTAAATTACCAATTGTCCTAAAAGGTTAAGCTATTAAAAAATAGGTCCAACGATATTTATCAAATTATTCAACATTTCTCTTCACGTGCGACTTTGTCTTGCACGTGCTTGCAAATTAAACAAGTGCACCAAGACACGTAGAACCGCGCACACAATAACAAACATAATAGTGATACAAACGAGATTTAAACCCAGGACATCTTGAAACCAGAACTCTGATAGCATAATAAATCACCACTTATCCTAAAACTTAAGCTGTTGAAAAATAAATCCACCAATATATATTGTATTCAATGCATATCTCTTCTTCTTCTTCTTCTTCTTCTTCTAAAAGCAATTAAGGTATGGAGATGATTAATGAATGGGTAATGAATAATTAAATGCAGGTGACAACCCACTATTTAAAAGCATCCTCCCGGAGCCCCAAGTCTTCTCAAAGGCACTATACACCATTGACATTGGCCAAAATGATCATCAATTTAACTTCGAGTTCAAGCCAATACCTGACATTCTCGACAAATTCTATACTGCAGTTCAGGTAATGTTGGCCATAACTGGGATTCTTGCAGCATTTGATGTCTAATCATTTGAAAACAGACTTGGCCCCGCAACATTCTGATAATGTTGCCGAGCTAAGATTACAAATACAAAATACCTCACATGCATGCTGAGTAAAGCTTCCTTCGACAACTACGTATTTTCTTAGTTTTTTAACTAAAAAAATATAGTTCATTCCATATAACTTAGCAGTGGGTTAGAATTATTTATTTATATCTTTTCTAACCATCTCAATGACAGGAATAAAAAAGTAACAATTTTGTATCTAAAAATTTAAAAAGTTTACTAAAGAAAAAAGCAAACAACATAAAATTAATTTATCAACTTATTTTTTTCCTTTTCTAAACTTTTTTTATATTTTGATTAAAAAAATTATTTTTTCTAGCTCGCCTATATAACAAATTTGAAAAATATAATAATTGATTCAATAATAAAAAAATTTACAAAAATAAAAATTTAAAATAAATTAACCGTTATCCCAAATGGGGATCAACTTCGATTTTTATGTCCCTATTCAACTTAAAACAGTACCCATAAAAATTATACATAAAACTACACACAATTCAAAATAAATAATAAATAGTTCAAGTTCGTCTTACGTGACATATTTAACTATATTTACTCTTTGTCTCACTTAAAACTTTTTACTTCTTTCCCTCTCTCTCCTTTCTCACTAACAATTCCACTCTCTCTTCATTTCAAATTCAAATTTTATCTCCCATGAGAAAAATTTCACACGAGTCAAGGTATAAAAAAATTTATTTAATATATACGTATAAATGTATACATTAATGACAAAACATATAGTTACTTGTATATATTTCATTATTAGAATTAAGAATAAATCTAATGACACTCATTAGTGATGTTAAAAATTACAATAAACCTACAAACATTCTTAATTAAAAAATTTTAAAACTAAATTATAACCAAAATGCTTTTACGGGCAGTTGTTAGGTTACATATATTGGATGATGCATGTAAGAAGTGAAAGTAAGGAGCTAGAATCTTTTACCATGCAATGCAAGGATTCAACGAATGATCATATAAATGTCATGCAATTTTTATGCAATACAGTGTAATGTATTAACTATTGAATCCTACATTGCATAATAATTGCATGGTAAAGAATCCTAATTTGAAAGTAATTGCATGGTAAAGAATCCTAATTTGAAAGTAAGACACGTGCATATATATAACAACTGGTGTATGTATGGTTGAATTTTGCATTACACAATGATTGCATGGCATGGAATCTTAATTTGAAAGTAAGACACATGCATATGTATGACGGTTGGTGTATGTATAGTTGTCATGTATTGCACAATAATTGCATGATAAAAAATCCTGATTTGAAAGTAACGAGCATGCATATGACGGTTGATGTGTGTATGGTTCAGAGGCTACTTAGAGACGGAGCAAAGTTCATGTGGATACATAATACTGGGCCGTTCGGTTGTCTGCCGGCGCAAATTGAGGGGGATCACACAAAATGCATGACGCCAGGTTCTGGGTGCGCGCTCGATGAGAATGGGTGCCTTATCCAAAAGAACATAGTGGCTCAGGAGTTCAATAAAGAACTCAAAGATAGAGTTTTCAAGCTGAGGGCACAATTTCCAGATGCAGTTATTACTCTTGTGGACATGTACTCTGCTAAATACTCACTCTTCCGCAATCCAAACTCTCAAGGTAAACAATTATATTATACTAAACTACTATTAAATGCTCCTATGTGCCACCGGACAAGGCTCGTGGCACGACGGTGCATAGCCTAGAAATGGCCCTAGCCCGTGACACTATGCCTTATTTTTTATGCTTTACTCTCTCTCACTCCGCTACAATATTATTAAAGAAAATACTTGGTTGAAGCTTGGTTGAAGTCACTCAAGCCTTTCTAAAGTTCAAAGCAAGAATTTTAGCTTTTATATAGTAAATTACTTTACTTAAAATTTATTTTTCACTCTTTTCAAGGCAAATTTACTAATTTAATTTTTATATTCAAGCTTTGCTAGAAAACTATTTATCTAGATCACAGTTTAAGAGAAAATTCTTTTCTCTATCACACACACACACACACACACACACACTCTCTCTCTCTCTCTCTCTCTCTCTCTTCGCCTCTCTTTTTACATTTAATACGCTAATATTTAATTTTTTAGTTGACATATTTTCAAAATAAAATAAATACATTCTACATTTAGACAATATAATAACTCAGTGAATAATGATTGATGATAGGTTTTTCCTTGACTCACTTTACCAAATAGTCATAACTTTTATAATTAAAATAATAATAATCAATATATTATAGCGTACTTTAATATTATTAAATGTGTAAAAATATAGTATAATATATATATATATATAACAAAAATAAAAATAATGTAAAATATATTTGTTGTGATTTGAAAATCAAAAATTATTTTGAATTTTGTTATATTTTAACCCTTACTTTATTTTGTATAATATATGACAAATGAGGCATTATTATTTTTTATTTTATTTATTTTTTTGGGTATGAGGCCCCAGTCAATTGCAAACACTACACTTCTTTTGGGAGTTAAGTGTAACACTTCATTCCACATTGATGTGATATAAAAA
Organism: Heliamphora pulchella; assembly: GCA_032270985.1. NCBI lineage: Eukaryota > Viridiplantae > Streptophyta > Magnoliopsida > Ericales > Sarraceniaceae > Heliamphora > Heliamphora pulchella. The sequence goes on along the minus strand of JAULJZ010149580.1, from coordinate 430 downwards.
ATAAGTTCGGTATATAATAAAACTTGTGGGCACTACTAATAACTTGAGTTTAAACATTTTGAACCGCCTTGTTAAGTTTTTTATTCAAATTGTTAGGCCAGTAGTTCACTTGAGTTGTTATAAATGGTATTAAAACCAATTCTAAATCCCATGTAAAGCTCTATGGTGGTGTGGATAGAGTAGTAAAGACTTTGAAGGGAGGTAGAGGCCCCGGAGGTGTATACCTTGTGCACATTTATGAGTTGCTCTATATCCGTTAATGAGTTGCTATACACATCCCAACTAAGGAAATAACCTAGACCATGCGACGAGAGCGTCACGTATATTTGAGTGGGGGATATTATGACACCTCTTCCCATATCGGTGGAAAATAAAAAATAAATCTGGTATATAATGAAACTTATATTTGAGTGGAGAATATTATAACAAC
>JAULJZ010149579.1:0-10300 GCA_032270985.1 Heliamphora pulchella | reverse complement strand
CGATGGTATGTCCATTTTCATCTAAACTGTGAATATAAAACTTATATTCTGCAAGAACCTAAAATCTGGTCTTCTGTATGTAAGTCGTACTCTACACACTAGATTAAATACTATACAGAATATTGGGCATTCATGCATAATAAAGAAATGATATACATACATTGCTCATAAAGATTCTCATAAAATGGAAAACTAATTTTATTAAAATTAAATTAAATACTAAAAATATGATTTTCAGTATACCAACCCTAACACAATATTGCATCAGGAGACAACCTTGCATATCCTTTTACAAAGAGATTATCGGCTAAGACTTTTGATAGTCATGTAAAGGGTATGAAAGTTAGATGTATAGCAGTATGGTTTTGAGTATAAGTGGAAAATTGATAGGATTGGTATACTGAAAATCATATTTTTAGTATTTAATTTTATTTTAATAAAATTAATATTTTATTTTATGATAATCTTAATGAGTAATGTAAGCAATATTGTTTATTTGATGTTATGCATGGATGCCCTTTATTCCGTTTAATATTTAATCTGGTGTGTAGAGTACGGCTTACACACAGAAGATCGAATTTTAGGTTCTTACAGAATATAAGTAATTTGTTCACAGTTTAAATGGAAATGAGCATACCATCGGTATGGCTATAGCATAGAGTTTTAGTAAGCCTGTCTTGGTTACAAGGAATAGATAATAGCGTCGTCTATTGTTCTGACTCTCTGTGCTAGTATACTTTGTGTGTATTCAATGGGACACATTGGGATAATTAATTTTATACTGATTATATAAATTAATTCACACCCTAAGATTATTATGGATAATGCTTATGATCTTAATCCTGAAATAATTAATTATTTACGTATATTTAATATTCGTTATTTTGATTCATTAGAATGCGTGATCTTATATGGGTCTATATTTCTGATGAGTTGGATAGCGGCATTATTTATTTAGTAAATATTAATTATTGACGTAATCCACGTCTCGAATGGTCAGGATTGATAATACCCCCTTATGGAAGCTTAAGTTTGACTGGATCAAACTCTACAGGTAGATTTGATTATTCGGTGGTCAAATAAGTTAAGCGGAATGGCTTAAATAATTTTAAGATACCGATTAAATTAAATTGTTAGTAATTAAATTTAATTGGCGGGTATTAGAAATCTTAACGTGGGGATAAATGTTAAGTATTTAATAACAGGAGCTCAATGCAAGAAGGCCTTGAGATTATGGCTTAGAGTGCAATTATAGTTTTTTAGTGGTGTGAACTGTAATTCAGTGTTTTATAGAAATTACAAAAATCGCTGCAAGATTTTCATAATTACAGATACTACTATGAGGCTTTCTTAATTGCGAAAACCACTAATGGGTGTCTATGTTCCACTGGAAGTCTTAGTCATAATTACTCCACAGGTTCTTGTTGTAACCCTATAAATATGCGGGTAAGCGAAACCATATTAATAACTTATTTTCAAAACTAAAGCTGTCCAGGTTCTGCCGAAACAAGCCCACAATACATTCAAGAATCGCATAAGGAAATACAGTAGAAGATTTAACGAGAGATTGAACTCGGAATCAAAAACGCAGTCAACGATTTGACCGAAAAAATGTATTCTTGTAAATTAGCTGTGGTTGCGCGGGTTTTTATTTTGATTGTTCGACATCAAAAGTTTTATCTGGAGTCCATTTCAGCGTTTTCCCGTCCAATTATTTTTTTATCAAAAATCGTTTGCAAAAATATTGATCTTGACAGTTTTGCCTCTAATAGTTATAAGGTTCGGTTTCCAGTTCTGCCAAGATCTTGCCAAAAAACTCTCCCAAGAATATATACTGATCAGGTTGATGAACAATCCTCCCACTACGACGAGGCACTACCTGTGTCTGTGTACTAGCAATAACACGTTGTGTAGAATCTGAACCCTGTAAATCAACACCGTGTTCATGATTTGCACTTGTCCCGATAATCCTCCCACTACGACGAGACAGTAGGATATCCGTGACTTGTGGTTCCTCTTCCGTCCTACTGGTATTTTAACTCAATTTTTCGAGAACAATTTTACTTTTGGGCCTGTAGTCCATAATATAATCTTCTTTCAAGAATTAGGCATTGGTGCTAACAATGACCTTCTGATCCTTAGGATTATAAAATAGACCACCCTTCGTTCCTTTCAGATACCCCATAAAGAAATAGAATTTTGTTGTCAGTTCCAACTTATCAGCGCTCCCTTTCAGCACACGTGCTGGACACCCCCAAATTCGAATGTGTTTCAGACTAGGTTTATGCCCAGTCCACAATTCTCTGAGAGCAGAAGGTAATAACTTAGAAGATACTAAGTTCAGAATGTAAGCTGCTGTCTCTAATACGAGTCCCTAAAATAAATCGGGTAATCCTGAATTACTCATTATGGACCTTACCAACTCTATAAGAGTCCTATTCTTCTTTCTGCTACACCATTATGTTGCGGAGTGCCAGGAGCAGTCAACTTGGATATAATTCCTTCTGATATCAGGTAATTCCTAAACTCTCAAAAGAGGTACTCTCTACCATGGTCGGATCGTAGTTATTTGATACTTTTATCCAAACACTACTCCGCATGTGCCTTGAATTCTTTGAATTTCTCAAAGCATTCAGACTTACGGTACATCAGTTAAATGTATTCGTACTTTGAGTAGTCATCAATAAAACTGACAAAGTACTCAAATCAACCTCTAACCCGCATTGTCATAGGACGACACATCAGAATGAACCAATTCTAATGATTCTTTAGCTCTATAACTTTTAGCCGAAAAAGGCCTCTTGGTGATCATACCCTCTAAGCAAGATTCATAGACTTAAAGTGCCTCTACTTCCAATGAACTCAAAGGTGTTGGAGGCAAGGCCGCCAAAATCTTTATTTTTGCAAATAATTATCTAAAACAATTGACTGGGCGGGTAAACACCAAAACGGTCTCTAGATAAAACTTTGATGATGAACGATCAAAATAAAATCCATTCATCCGAAGTTAATTTAGAAGAATATTTTTTTACAGATCGAATCTTCAAGTACGATTTAAATCCGAGTTGAAACTCCTATTAAATCTTCTACTGTATTCCCTTATGTGATTCCCGAACGTAGTGTGGGCTACGGACTATCGAGAATTCGTATCGACAGAACTTGGACAGCTTTAGCCTTAGAAAATAAGTTATGATACTGGTTCAGCATACCCACATATTTATAGGGTTACAGTAGGGACCTAGGAGTAATTATGAGTAAGACTTCTAGTAGAACACAAATACATATCAGCGGTTTCTACAATTAAGCAAATCTCATAGCGGTATCTGTAATTATGAAAAACTAATAGCAGTTTCTGTAATTTTTATGAAATACTGAAATACAGTTCACACCACTAAAGAACTATAATTGCACTCTGACCTCATAATCACAAGGCCATCTTGCATTGAGCTCCTATTATTAAATACTTACCATTTCTTCACACGTTAAGATTTCTGATATCTGCCAATTTAAGTTAATTACTGACAATTTAATTTAATCAACATCTTTATATTACTTAAACCCTTCCGCTTAACTTATTTGATCACCGAATAATCAAATTCACCTGCAAGATTTAGCTTAGTCAAAACTTAAAAGTTTCATTAAATGGTTATCGTCAATCCCGATCTTTCAGGACGTGAATTCTGTCAATAATTAATATTCGTCCCATAAATAATATTGTTATCCAACTCACCAAAAATATAGACCCATATAAGATCGCACCCTCTAATGAATCAAAACAACGAATATTAAATATATGCAAATCAATAATTATTTTAGAATTAAGAGGATAAGCACTATTTATAATAATCTTGTGGTGTGAATTCATTTATATAATCAGTATAAACTTAATTACTCCAAATGTTCTGTTCAATATACACAAAGTTTATTGGCACTGATATTTGAAAAAATAGATGACGTTATTATCTAATCCCCATAACCAAGATAAGTCTATTAAAACTCTGTGCCACAGTCGTACCGATGGTATGTCCATTTTAATCTAAACTATGAATATGAAACTTGTATTCTGCAAGTACCTAAAATTTGATCTTTTATGTGTAAGTCGTACTCTACACACCAGATTAAATACTATACAAAATATCGAACATCCATACATAGTATTAAAGAAATGATACACATACATTACTCACAAAGATTCTCATAAAATAAAAAATTATTTTTATTAAAACGAAATTAAACACTAAAAACATGATTTTTAGTATACCAACCCTAACAATCTCCCACTTATACTCAAAATTATAAAAATCATACATCTGACTCCCATGTCCTTTACATGACTATCAAAAGACTTAGCTAGTAAGCTCCTTGTAAAAGGATTAAGATTATCTCCTAGTGTAATCTTGGTTACATCAACATCACCTCTCTATATAATTCCTCGAATCAGGTGATACTTACACTCAATTTTCTTGCCTTTCTTATGGACCCTTGGCTACTTCGAGTTTGTAGCTGTTCTGCTATTATCATAGTAAAGTGTAACAGCCGACTAAACTGAAGATACCACCTCTAGATCCAACAGGAATTTCCTAAGCCAAACGGCCTCCTTGGCTGCTTCAGAAGCTGCCACATACTCGGCCTCCATGGTGGAATCAGGAATGCAGGACTGCTTGATACTCCTCTAACTTATAGCTCCACCTCCTAAGGTAAACACATATCTTGAGGTAGACTTACGGGAATCCCTGTCAAACTAAAAATTAGAGTCTGTGTACCCCAAAGGTACTAGACTATCTACCTGGTAAACCAACAAATAATCCTTAGTCATTTTTAGGTACTTGATTATATTCTTTGCTGCAGTCCAATACTCCTGTCCTGGGTTAAACTAATATCAACTAACCATGCTAACAGCAAAGCAAATGTTGGGTCTAGTGCAAAGCATAGTATACATGAGGTTTTTTACTACCGGACCATAAGAAATCGCCTTCATCTTCTCTATCTCATCAGATATCTTAGGGCACTGATCTTTAAATAAAGTGATTCCATGCCTGAATGAAAAAAATCTTTCTTGAAATCTTACATGCTAGAACGAGCAAGGATATCATTGATATACTTTGCTTGTAATAAGCCCAATATCCTTTATTTTTGATCTCGCACGAGCTTGATCCCAAGGATGTAAGTTGCTTCTTCCAAGTTCTTCATACCGAACTGTCTAGATAACTATACTTTAACCGTAGATAATGCCTCCACATCATTTTCGATGAGCAAAATCGTCTATATAAAGTACTAAAAAGATCATCATGCTTTTGTTATCCTTCTTGTACACGCAGGACTCATTCAGACTTTAATCAAAATCATAAAACTTAATGGCTTGATCAAACAGAGTATTCCAAGATCTCGATACTTGCTTAAGTCCATAAATGAATCTCTTAAACTTGCACAACATGTGTTCCTAGCCCTTTGCAATGAATTCGTCTGGTTGTATCATATAGATACACTCGTCAAGACTTCCATTAAGGAAAGATGTCTTGACATTTATTTGCCATATTTCATAATCGAGATGAGTAGCAATGGATAAGAGAAGGTTTTCTCATAATCTATCCCTTCTTTATGAGTGAACCTTTTAGCAATAAGCCTAAATTTGGAGGTTTTAATCTTTCCGTCTGCTCCTCTCTTTATCTTGTAGATCCACTTGCATCCAATGAGTTTTATCCCTTTGGGTAGTTTTACAAGTTCTCAAACCTAATTGAAATATATAAATTTCATCTCTGAATTCATAGCCCATTGCTAAAGATCTACATCTTTGTCTTGAAGTGCTTCATTGTAGTTATTGAGCTCGGTATCTAGTTTGACCAGAATCCTGTCAAGAGACTCTCTTAAGAACATATACTGATCAGGTTGATGAACAACTCTCTCACTACAACGAGACACTACATGTGTCTGTGTACTAGCAGTAACACGCTGTGCAGAATCAGAACCCTGTGCACTAGCACCATGTTCTTGATTTGCACCTGTCCCAATAATCCTCCCACTACGATGAGGTAATGGAATATTAGCGACTTGTTCTTCCGTTCTACTAGTATTTTCTCTCTGTTCTTCAAGAATAATTTTTTTATTGGGCCTGTGGTCTATAATATAATCCTCTTCCAAGAATCAGACATTGATGCTAACAATAACCTTCTGATCCTTAGAATTATAAAATAGACCACCATTTGTTCCCTTGGGATACCCCTAAAAGAAACAGACTTTTGTTCTTGGTTCTAACTTACTCGCGTTCCCTTTCAGCACATGTGCTAGACACTCCAAAATCCGAATGTGTTTCAGACTAGGCTTACGCCCGGTCCACAATTCTATGGGAGTAAAAGGTACTGACTTAGAAAGTACCATGTTTAGAATGTAAGCCGTTGTCTCTAAAGCGAGTCCCCAAAATGAATTAGGTAAAGCTAAATAACTCATTATGGACCTTACCATTTCTATAAGAGTCATATTCCTTCTTTCTGCTACACCATTTTGCTGCGGAGTGCCAAGTATAGTCAACTGGGATGTAATCTCCTCTGATGATAAGTAGTTCTTAAACTCTCTAAAGACCTAGGTATTCTCCATCACGGTCGGATCGTAGTGATTTGATACTTTTACCCAGATGTTTCTCCGTCTCCGCCTTGGGTTCTTTGAATTTTTCAAAGCATTCAGACTTATAGTGCATCAGATGAATGTATCCACACCTTGAGTAGTCATCAATAAAACTGTCGAAGTACTCAAAATCACCTCTAATCTAGATTGTCATAGAACCACACACATCAGAATGAACCAGCTCTAACGGTTCTTTAGCTCTATAGCCTTTGGCCGAAAAGAACCTCTTAGTTATTTTACCTTCTAAATAAGATTCAGAGACTGGAAGTGCCTCTACTTTCAATGAACTCAAAGGTCCATCTACTACCAGTTTGTTTATTCTTTTTAAATTAATATGACCCAAGCGTAAGTGTCAAAGAAATGTTTGGTTCATTAAAGAAGGAAACTTTCTATTATATGGTAACATAGATATGTTATTCATTTCAGTTAGTTGCAGTGTAGGAGAGATTGCAGTAATAACATAAAGATCATCCACCAATGTATCAGAACAGATAATCCGTTTATTATCTTTAATAACCACAGAGTTTAAAATAAACAAAATATCTGTCTTTAGCTAAACCAAAAATGGAAACTAAGTTCCTCCTAATGGCAGGTGCATAAAAATAATATCTCAATATTAAAATTCGATCTCTACCAAACTTGAGAGCTACATCTCTTACTGTAACTGCTGTTACCTTTGTATTATTGTCCATTTCTAAGTAAATCTCTCCATCACTAAGTTGTCGGGTTTCCTAGAACCCCTTCAAAGAATTACAGTTATGATTAGTGGCTCACGTATCTACACACCAAGTTTCAGTAGATAACACCGCTAAACATGTTTACAAAACTAGTGAACAGAATTTACCCTTGTTGTTATGCCTTCTATGAAATATTAGACATAGCATATTCCAGTGTAGTGTCTGGTTGTAGTGAAAACATCTGCCTTTCGTCTTTTTCACACCAGTCCGTAATGCACTATCTACCATGAAAATCGTGCCACCCTATTTTTAAACCTTTTTCTAAAACAAACACATTTTCTGGTATTAAAAGAATATCTTTGGTAGTTAAAGCAATATCCAAGTTACATTTTCTGTCAACAAAATTGGGTCCCGTAAGTTTGTTTTTTGAGTATTAAAGAGAATAGGTTGAAATTCATTTTTATATTGAGAATTACATAATTAAAAAACTATTAATTATGATGAGCAAAATTTTAAATTTATTTTAATTTGGTTTTCTCTACCATTTTAAAATTAATTTGCTAGTAGCCTGGTAATCTGAGAATAACATGCCTTGTTGGGTCTATTATTTTTCATAAGACCAGACAGGCCAATTCTTTTTAATTTTACTATCTAGAAAACTGACTGTACCAAGTAAAATTAAATAGCTGACATAACTTCAGTCTAGTATATAATAGTAGTGACTCAGTTGGAGAGAATACTATTATATATAGCTAAGTGTTAACCATCACCTAATCCCAAATCAATTACTTAGCAATAAACCCTTCAGTTAGAAAAGTGAACCATAATAACAATTATCTAAAACTGTCTCTAAAGAAGATTTGTACTACCGATACCGTAATTAATTTGTCAGTTAAGAAAGAAGGACTTATTGTCGATACGCAAGGTTTAATTACATCACGTACAAACTAGTGATGGAGACCGCAGAATTTATCTGTGAATAAATTTTCTCTCCCATTTAAATTTTTAGGATCTGACCTTAGTCTCAAACATAAAAGTTATAAAAAATATTTTTATTTAATTAGTGCCCAAAATTCAAAACTTAACTCCCTGTCTATGTGCCCCAAAACATTGTCATGATTTTTAATATGACACTTGAACCTTTACCTTAAATTGGCTAAGTGTGTAAGTGGCATGTCACATTATGGGGCTTAAAGATATGGACTTTAATGAATTATGTTAAATGATTGGTGTATGAAAGTAATTAATTGGTGATTAGAATCCATGCCGCTAGGTTAAATCTATGTCTCGTGAAATATGCTTGTGCTTCGTATACTTGTATTTTATACTTTAAGGAATTGTACCTTATGCTATACCATGCTTAGATGCCATTCTATAATTAGTTGTACACGAGAAGCAAGTTGCACACCATGAGTATTACTACACTTGCATCTTGGCTTATTAGAGTCTCTTTTTGTACCGATCATTATGGGTTGAGTTGTATGGAAATCATTCTTTCTGTGATCTTGAATTTAAGGCGTCCATGGTTGCCAATTTTGAAAATGAATTGGGAGATTGTTTACTATAAAAGAGGTTAGGCACCATGGGTTAGGCACCATAGGTTCATCGCTAGCTTCTTACTTTCGATAAATTGGACTTTGGGATGACGCCAAACGAGCATTCTTGTCCGTAAGGTGGGATTTGTGCGCAATTGGTTTGTCACACCCTCTCTATAGGGACCAAAAATCGATGTGATTTATAGCAATCAAAGAGTAATTATATTAATTAATCTCAAATTATATATTTATAGGAACCAACGTAACTGTACATGCTAAAGATACATTATCCTGTTTACCCAAACCGGCGTATACTTTACAAAAACTTCATATATTTGGTCTTTTTACTAGAAGATTAAAATAAAGCCACAATTGACTACGAGTCCGGGACTATGAACTTGACGACTGTGGCGGACCAACTCTAGCCATCATTGCGACCTGCAACCACAAAGGTTACAGAATAGTGCACTTAGTATTATAATGAACAAGATAAAAAACAGTAATTCTATTCAAAACATCATACTTTTCATAAGAGATATAAAATACTGTATTTACTCGTCATAAAAAATAAATTCTAAGGAACTTGCTCAAACTTTTCAAAAGTATCTTTCAGGCTCAACAACCACGGGTAATTGAATTTACTGTCACATAATTTAAAAGTAAAGTTCTTGCCATAACCGCCATAATTCAAAGTAAAACTGTCTCATTCACAATCCATACCCAACAGTGACCAAGTAGTCGTCCACCTCACGATCGGAAGTTCCGACAGTACCGTAACCTCAATTCTCAATGCACGGATAGAAACATAATGAAAATGAGGGCCACTCTCCACCAAACATGAATGGTATGTGCTGTCCGGGACATAGCCCGCAAAGTCTTTAAGAAAAAAATCCTCGCTCAACGGGAAACCTCCCCCATAGGGAGAACCAACACCCATAATTGGGCAACCTCCCCTAACGGGATATAAAGGGCTGAAAACCCTTGTAACTTGGTACTTTGGAACAGCATCTCATAATATTGATATCATTTGTCAAAAATATTTATATTACAAACACATGCTTTTCAAAAAGTACAGATAGTATATTTAGAAATACCATGGCATTTGAATAAAAGATCATGCGATCACAATTTTTCATGCTTCAAAACATGGATATAATGCAAATTTAAAGCATAATTTATCCATTTCTATTCAAAATAATACTTAAACACTCTCACCTTGACTTAGGCGCGGCAAAACTCTTTCTTCATTCCTGATTCCAAAATTCCTAATCTCCCGATGACAAAAATCTCGATACCTAGTAAGAAACCAAATCTCTACATAAGCGTATGACACTTATCTTTTACAAAATTTTAGAATTTCTGATAATTAAAGTTATTTATAATTTAAAATTTTCAAGTAGAAATAAAATTTAGCTAAAACTCTATAATTTATTTAGCTTGTTTAGTTAATCAAAGTTTATTATTTATATT
>JAULJZ010149578.1:0-10301 GCA_032270985.1 Heliamphora pulchella | reverse complement strand
TTGTAATTGTTGAAAGTTAATAAAGATATATTTTCTGGATCACCGAGCATGTGTATATTTTATTTTGGCGTTGGATTGTCTCCCAACAATTATTATTCTTAGCCCAAGACAAAGTCAGATTTACAGCGCTTCAAAATTGAGTTAATTTTTTATATAATTTTATGATGTGAGTGGTTCATATTTTAAAATTCACCAATTACATTATTTACACAAAAATTTAAATTTATTGAAATCGTTAGCCACATGATCTGATTATATTTGTTTTTATTCTACAAAAATATACTAGGTAATTATTTTCTAAAAAAACAAATGTAATTAGATGATGTAACTAACTATGTCCAATAAATTTGATATTTTGTATATATAGTATACTCAACAAGATCTACATGAAGGAATGATACTTTGGTCTTTCCACCCATTTATAGATGACCAGAGCCAGGAAATCCTGCTCAGCTACATGAAGAAACTCGGCTCGGTCGAGATACTGATCACATGGTTTGAGAGCAGCGTTTTCTGACCAGCCGGTTGATAGCTGAGCAGGACGTGGGATAGACGTCACCCAAATCAGAAATGAAATGTTCAGCCCAACGCGTAGTCATCAAGAGGAAAGGAGGAGCTGGGGTGGTGGTCACCTCCCCATCATGACATCAAATTAAGCAAGCAATACAGTTGAATTTTCATTTAACAAACAATAAGGCTAAATATGAGGCATTGATATGGGGACTCCGAGTAGCCAAATTTGCAGGACAGAAAGGCTATTGGCCAAGTCCGATTCCCAACTGGTGGTTCAACAGGTTAATAGTACATACGAAGTAAGAAGGGACAAGCTGAGAAAATATAAAAATTTGGTGGATCACATCCGCAGGCAGTTCAGCGAGGTTAAGATCTAGCAAATTCTCTGGGAAGAGAATTCGAAAGTAGATCACATCGCCCAAGAGGCCTTATCTGATCAAAAATATATTAGTTAGGGAGTCTTAGTTAACGCTGTTGATCAGCCGAGTATAGATCATCAGCTAGAGGTGCAGGCCAACCCAGTTATGGAGATTCTCCAGGCCGAGTGGGCCAAGCCAATCTTTAAATATTTGGAAAGTGGGGAACTCCTCGAGGACAAAACACAAGCGAGGAAATTAAAATTCCAGGTAGCCAGTTATTTCTTGCTGGAGGGGATTCTCTACAAATGTAGTGTAACAAGGCTGTACCTGCGATGTGTGTCCAATTAGAAGGCAATACATGTGATCAGGGAGATCTATGAAGAGGTATGTGGCAACCATTTGGGAGCAAAATCCCTCGTCGAAAAGATAGTTCGAGCAAGGTACTATTGACCAACTATGCTCAAAGATGCTAAGGAATTTGTAAAGAGATGTGACAAATGTCAACGTTTCGCGAATATCACTAAGCAGCCACCAGTGGAGCTAAAATGTATTAACTAGCTCAAGGCCATTCGCACAGTGGGGGTTAGACCTCATCGGACCACTACCCATGGCGCAATGGCAGATGAAATTTATCGTAGTTGCTATCGATTACTTTACCAAATGGATGGAAGCTAAACCCCAAGCCAAAATCACATAAAAAAATACCACCCAGTTTGTTTGGAAATCTTTGGTCTGTTGGTTTGGCATCTCCAGAGCAATTGTCACAGACAACGGTAAGCAATTCGACAATGTAGACTTTCAGAGGTTTTGCAATGGGCTCAATATCAAGATCTATTATGCTTCTCCTATCTATCCCCAATCAAATGGGCAAGTAGAGGTCACAAACAGGTCACTTTTGAAGATACTGAAGGCGAAACTAGAATCTGCCAAGGGGCTGTAGTTGGAAGAGCTACCTAACGTCCTATAGGCTTACCGGACCACAACCCGGACTCCGACCGGAGAAACCCTTTACAACCTTACTTACGGTCATGAGGCTGTGATCCCCGTTAAGATCGGTCTGGCCAGCGCACGGGTCAGCCAATATGATCAGCGTACGAATGATGAAGACCTGAGGTTAGAGTTGGATTTGCTCGAAGAGATCAGAGACACAATAGCGCTAAGAATATCGGTGTACCAAAATCAGATGAAAAAGTACTACAATTCAAAGGTGAAAAAGAGAAGTTTTAGCCACAAAGATTTGGTACTCAGGAAGATCACTCTATCAACTAGAAATTCCATTGAAGGAAAGCTAGGCCACAATTGGGAGGGGCCCTACATCAAGAAAGCCCATAAAGAAAAAGGGGTCTATCGACTGCAAACTATGGAAGGAAGGGAGTTAAAACACCCTTGGAATGCTGAGTACCTCAAATGTTTAAATGCAATGAAGATATATCTTTCCCTGTCTTGTGCTTTCCTCCATGATATGAATGTAGCCCACAGCCCTCTCCAGCGCCTGAGGTTAATGAAAACCTGAACGGCCTAGGGCTGATCAGGAGAAGATCAGCCCCTAACGTTCTCCAGTGCCTGAGGTTAATGAAAACCTGAATGGGCAGGTTAATGAAAACCTAAATGGGCCAGGACTAATCAAGAGAAGATCAGTCCCCAACATCTCCACCGCCTGAGGTTAACAAAAACTTGAACGGGACAGGGCTGATCAGGAGAAAATTAGCCCCTAACGTCCTACAACGCCTGAGATTAATGAAAATCTGAACGGGTCAGGGCTGATCAGGAGAAGATCAGCCCCCAACGTTCTCCATCGCCTGAGGTTAATGAAACCTGAACGGGCCAGGGCTGATCAGGAGAAGATTAGCCCCCAACGTTCTCTAACGCCTGAGGTTAATGAAAACCTGAACGGGCCAGGACTGATTAGGAGAAGAACAGCCCCCAACATTCTCTAGCGCCTGAGGTAAATGAAAACCTAAACAGGCCAATACTGATCAGGAGAAGATCAGCCCCCAACGTTCTCCACCGCTTAAGGTTAATGAAAACCCAAAGAAGAAAATATACTTCAACTCCACGACGCGCATTTAGAATGTGTTCCAAACAGCCACACATAAAGAGCAAAACTTTCAAGAAGTGCATTCAAAACAACAGCAAAACTTTCAAACCCCCACACAAAAAAAGCAAAATTTTCAAGAAATGTACTTCAAACAACAACAAAATTTTAAGAAAGTGCGCCAGAAACCCAACAACAGCCAATAACAACAAAACTTTCAAATAGTGTATCTCAAAAACAACCCAACAACGATATAAGAGAATGTATCTCAAACAGTAGCAAGGCAATTAGTGATGGAAAAGAAAAATCAAGGGCCAAGAGGAGGAGTATTGGATTGAACTTCGTCTCCAGTGTCTTTGGCTGGAGAATGAGAAGGAGAAAGAGCAATCGAGGTGGTGTCGTCGTCATATGCCTTCACCTGAGGGAGAACCAAGTCCGAATACAGAGTGTTGACCTGTTGCTTGAACACCTCGAAGCTAGCCTCCCACTGCTCCGCAAACATGACTCTGACGTCCAGGCTTTGCATGTGTTCAACAATCAATTGGGAGAACTCCCCGGAGGCCTTGACCTGTTCCACGACGGCAGCACGATCAGCTTTGATGGACACCTCCAGGGTGGCGTTCTTCTCCTTCTGCTCGGCTAGCAGCCCCTCTAACGCAGAGATTTTTCCTTTCAGCTTCTCTATCTCAATGGTCATTTCAATCTTAATCTTTGCAAGCCCCTCTGCCATGGACTTCGCTCTCTTCAGATCTGCTTTAACCGTGGATAGCCTCATTTGAAAACCTTTTAGTCTTTCGATCTCCTCTTTCATATTCTAGATTGTCAGGTTGGTAGCCTTCAACTTCTTCTCTTCAGTGAGGTGCGCATACTCATTTCTAGCTAGCCGAAGAGCCATGTATTGGCTCAAAGTGATGGACTGCATAGGTGAAAGATTATCAGTTTCTTCACAAAAAAGAAAAAGAAAAAGAAGAAGAATAAGAGAAATGTTAAGGCAGGGGACATACCTTGGAGAATTCCTCGTGGAACTTGTGCCCCAACTCAGTTGTGGTCAGCCCATCTAGTTCAGATAGATCAGAAGGAAAGATAGCCCCCTTGATAAGCTTCAAGCTAATCCTTTTTATTCGTGAAAATTGAAAGGGGAATTTTTTCTTGGTTGATCCCCTCAAAGGGGTCAGCGCTCATCACTCATCACCTCCTTCCTCTTTTCCACTCTCCGATCAGAGCCCAACTCTGTGCTTTCTTGGCACTTCTCTTGTTCAGGAGGGATGGACTTCACCTTGGAAGGAGGAGCGGGACTGGGGATGTACTCCTTAAAGGTAGACACATCCAAATCCTTTTAGCGGTGAGTCATTATACGGGGCCTCTTGGTAGGTGGAGGAGGAGGAGTAGGCATTCCCCTTTGGGCTCCTTTCCTTCAACTTCTTTAGTGCCTCATTGTCCCCCTTGTTCATTATACCTGGGCAAGGAGAATGGAAACACAATCAGGAATCGTAAGACAATAAGAGATAAAAGGCAAAATTATATACTAAACAACGCAACACTTCACCTTCACCCTTAGAATTTTCTCCAGCCTCAGCAATACGAAATAAAGTTAAAGCGTCAAAGAAGGGCTCGGGTCCAAGGAGGTACTCACTTAAATTCTTTGGAGTGACCAGAGTAGACTAGCTTCTGTCCTCAAAGGACCGAGCCAGTGTGATCCTCTCCTTTTTCTCCTCAGATATCACCAGACTTCTCGTCCGACCTAACACCAGGAGACCCATATTGAAATTAAAAAGAAAGGAGGGGTAGGGGAGGCACGATGAAAGAATAACGACAAAGGGATAAAATCAAATAAAATTTGGCACTAACCATCTTTGGGGAGACTGGCCTATAACCTCTGAATTCTTGGAGCATCCTCGCCAACCCTCTCCCATGGTTGGAATTCCCAGCCTTCCCCCAACACAAAGAAAAAGCGGTCTTTCCACCCTTTGCTGGCTTTGAGAAAGCCAGTTATGAGCCCCCTGCCATCACAGGCTTGGAAGCTGACGAAGCCGGTAACCAACTCTGTTGGTTTGTAACAATAGAAGAACTCTTAGAGCGTTAAAGGATGCTCGTTATCACTGAGCACCAACTATAGTATCATGCATCCGGTCAAGATTCTATACCTATTAGGAGCCAGCTGTGCAGGTGAAATGCCCAAAAATTGGAGCACTTCCCTAACAAATTGAGGGATTGGGAACCTCAAACCTCCCTGAAGAGCTCTCTCAGAAAAGCAAACTTTTCCTGGGACGTCAGAGCTCGCAAACTTACTTGGTCCTGGGACTCTTAGACAGACGGAGTTAAGGACTTGAAATTGGGCCCTGATCAGGCTCAGATCTTGTGAACTAATGGAAGAAGGAGTATTGTCAGCCCGAAAGGGCAAACAGATAATTCGGCCCACAACAGATTGGGCTCGAACAGATGGCACTTCCTGACATGTCTGACCAAACACAGATGTCTCTAATGATCTAGGCACATCATTCAGTAGTGGAATGGAGGAGGATTCACGACGAGATTGACGGGTAACCAAGCCCTCCTCAGGGTTCTCCATCGATGAGTCCTCGTCTACTAAGGAGAAGAAAGAAAGAGGAATCCGGGCACTCATCGTGCTAACAGGAGCCGGGTAAGGAATGTCAAGAAGAAATGAAGGGTGAAATTGAAAAAAGTAGTTAGTAATGGGGGTAGAAGTAGATGAGGACGATATAGGTTTGGTAGCGCTCGAACTCCTAAGGTTTTTTTTTTTGGATTCTTAAGTAAGAGGATGTGACTTCTTCACTCGAATCACTAGAAATTACAATATTTTTTCTGTCGTCGGTCATAGAAGTTCTCTGATGGTTAAAGGAATTAGGTGTCTGGTGAAGGAAAATTTAAAGGCAGGGAAAAACCTAATTTCGAAGCCCTAAGTCAGTTGAGAGACAATATTCAAAGAAACAAGGCCTCCCTAGATTTCCTCAACTCCACTACCAAAGAAGTCAAGTTTCTAAAAATAAAAGCAGAGGAAGGGGGAAAAAAAGAAGTGGATTTGAATTAAGAAGAAAAATCCCTCTCATTGGTTCGAGTGTTTTGGAATTCGCGCAACGCACCGTCGAAATGCTTAGAATGTCGAAATTATGAACGAAAAGATAAGAAATTGAGTTTGGAAACATGTTTAGCCACCCTTCAATGTTGGACGGTTAAGATTAGAAGAGGTTAATGAAATCTAACGGTTTAGAAAGTGACACGTGAGTCAGGAAGATGGGTCCAAGCAACGATTGCCACGTGTAGGCGCGCGCGCAATTGTAGTATTACCTCGTAAATAGCAATTATGCCGCCGTTTGCTAAGGAAAACCGAGGGGGCACAATGACAGCTGTCATTCTTAAGGCACCACCCCCCAGCGATACTTGAATTATATATTTTGACCCAATGAGAATGTTTCACTAACCACCCTACTTTTGGTGGAGGAACTGATATTCTTAACCACAAAACATTTCTTTTTTTGCTGATTAAGAATATGGGACTACTGATGAGTAGCAAGGATACTTTGGTCTTTCCACCCATTTATGGGTGACCAGAGCCAGGAAGTCCTGCTCAGTTACATGAAGAAACTCGCTTCGATCGAGATGCTGATCACAAGGTTTGAGAGCAGCATCTTCTGACCAGCCGGTTGGTAGCTGAGCAGGACGTGGGATAGACGTCACCCAGACCAGAAATGAAACACTTGATCAGCCCAACACGTAGTCATCACATGGCATCACCGACAATATGATATTTGCATGTACTGTACCATTATAACCGTTTGGTATGAGGGACCATGTCACGTGTCTAAAAAGGTACTGCATAAAAGATCAACGACAAGGAACAAAAAGGTAGACTCCATTTTCTCTCTCATTCACTTACTTGCTCCCCACTCTTTCAGATTACTGATTTGATCGTCGGAGGGGGCCTCGTCGGAGTCATTCCGGCATCCTTTCTAACATTGCTTTGTCATTTCAAGCCCAGATTGAAACTCAGGGGCCGTTTGAGAAAGAGACACCATCAAAGTTCAATAGGATAACAAGATATATAGTCGATGTGTGCATAAATTAATCCAAATACCTTAAATTATTAGGGGAAAAAAAACAAGATAACAAGATTACGTGAATCTCTAAACAAGGTTGTAGCTAAAAAGAAGAATGAACGCATCTAATCAACATTATTTCACCTGATAGTTAAGCTAATATATATATAGAATTAGCTGCTCTTCAATTTTCAAAGAATTGGATCGTTGGACCTAGTTTAGGTTCAAAATAGATCAATTTTGATGGTTCAAGCCATTTATTTTATTGTTTTCAGTGTATAGATCATCCACGCAATAAATTAATTTGAATGGACATTATTAAGTAGATGAATAATTTATATTTTTGTTAGAAAATTGGACAGCTCATTTGTTGTTCATTTTAACACAATTATGATATATACATCTTGATATTTTACGTAAATGATTATTCACTGGGAACAATAACGATTAGAATTATCAATAGAATTATCAAAGAGAATCCATTTTGAACCCAAAATGAGTTCAATTTTATGAGTGCAGTCTTATTAAAGACTTTAGTGCAGCTAGCCCCTTTTCTATATATATAATTGGGTGCGGAGAGAAGCTAACTCTCTCTTATATATATATATATATACTTTGGTGTGGTAGTGAGTCATCATGTGAACTTTATATAGATACAATTATGCTTATAGGGTTCTTTGTTTCATAATTAAGCATCTTTGGCAACAAAATAATGCCAATAACAAAATACAAATTGAAGTCCACATCAATTAAGAGAGGTAGCTACAACTACATCAATTAAGACATGTATTTTGTAAAATGACTCATTCATAAAACCTTAGTTTTGCACCTTAACCAAAATTATTCAAGAATTTAATAATAATAATAATTAGTATTGTTTATTACTGATCTTTGTTAATTAACAAATTTGGAATTATCAAATAAGACGAGATTTTTTGAGGTTTAAAGCGCTTGACTTAAAATTATTTATCAAACAAGAGTCAAATTGGCTTTTACTGAGAAAAAAATATGACATTACACGCATGATATATATATATATATCAACCTCTTTCAAATTGGTTAGGAATATTTTTTCACCATGTCTCAATGCGTTGTTAATTATAAAATTGTGAGATAAATCCCAAAATACAACAAAGTTCAAGAATCTAGAGATATAGTATAACGGTTGAGCATATGTATTAAAATGGAAGATCATAAAATTTTGAGGGCAGGTAATTCTGTGCAAATTGAAGATTAATATTGTTTAAAACTTTAAAGCATTCCACATAGACACGGATATATTTAAACAACAATACATTTAGATATCATTGTCATAAATACCCATTGTTTTGGAAATTATTTGTAGTGCTTAATTCATGGTAAAAAAACAAATAGCGGTGCTTACATAAATTGTTCGAAATTGCGAATAAATATTTGGTTTAATGAAGTGATTTTGATATAAGAAAAAAAACTAGACTAAAATCTCCCATCAGCGTGTTCATCTCACAATTGTTATCTTTGAAAACTTGCTACATATTTTGAAAAGAGACAATAATAATTCTTTAATTACACATAATTGTGAAGATTGCTGTTGTTAATATGTCTATATTGCATAATATTGGAAAAATTTATAACTAATTCTATTGACACCTAAATTTGTTCTATGAACATCTTTTTATTTTTGTGAATTTGGTCCTAGAGACAAAACCTTAAGATAATTCCTCCCAAATCCACCACCCCCTCCATCTTCTTCTTCATCTTCGACGGCTTTCAGTTATTGCTAACCGCTATTGTCCACACCTTTCTCGACATCTCCCACCACCTCCAACCTCTTCCCTCCTCTTTTGGTTACAACCCCACCCCTCTACTACTCTTTTGGTTACAATCCCACCCCCTCTTCTCCTCCTCTTTCAACCGCAACCCCACCGCTCAACCGTAGCCCCACCCCTCCCCTCATCCTCTTTTTTTGAGCTGAAAATTTCAATTGCAAGAAAAAGATTGATTTTTAAAAAAAACGTGCACCCCTAAGTATTCTCTACCTACCCACATCTATCAGTTTCGGGTACAAGTACCCTTTTGTTGAAGGTCGTTCGAGTATTTCAAAAAAAAAATATCTTAATTTTTTACTACTAATTTTTAATAATCCTTTTTTTCTCTTGGTAAAACTCTAACAAACAATGACAAAACACTTATAGATTGACCAATGCTTTGGGTCTTAAAAGTAATTAGCCCAGCCCAAACTAAGTTTTTTTTACCTTCGTTTTCTTTTATTTGTATGATCATGTGGTTCAGATGCAAAAACTAGGGACCAGATCACTTGTTAAGAGAGACCATGTCTTCTACTCTTCTTATGCAGCCCCCCTCTCATGATCACAAAAAATATGACAAATAAAAGTAGAAAGAGTGCTGAGGCAAAAGTGTTTTTCATTATGCAGCCCCCGCCCCCTCTCTTAGATTTATATTGTTCACCCAAATGAGAACTACATCTACGGCTACTATAATATTTTGTTGTGATGAAGTATGAATAGGATATATTCAAGTTGCTCTAAATTAGAATATATATATGGCTAAGGTTACAAGTCTCTGAAAATATCAATAGTATTCTAAAAAAAATTGGATCCACGACTATATAACTTGATGTACAATACTTATCAGGTTTTATATAATATAACAAATCTAAGCGGCTTATGTTAGGTGAGCTATATCACAAAAATCAAGGGATTTGTTTGACTTGAATTCTAAAAATTGTCAATAACGTTTATAAATTGGTACAATCTATCTACATGTATTTAAAAATTTTCTTTTAATTTTCCCGCACAGGATTACTCTTCAACACAAATTTATTTAACAACTTTTTTGGATAAAATTGTAAAGAAGGTTATATTTGGATGTCAACTAATATTGGTTTACATTTTTTTGAAAGCTAGTAATTCTTTTTTCTTCAATCCATTCAAATTCAGTGAGCTGTCACAATTTACTAGCTTTCAAGTATAGAGAAGGATAGATCGGGGTTGAGTAGGCTCGTAAAAGATTTTAAACTATCCTGAAAGAATTTAGCATATGAAAGAACCTTCAAATGTCTAGAGAATTCCAGAGAGACCCGAAACATTTCAAAGAAATCTAGAATATTCAAGATATGACTTGCACTTGTAAATATCTAGAGTTAAACATAGTATTCTAAAATAAGATAAATTATTCTAGTATGGAGGTGTGAAGCTTATATAGTATGTTTTAGAGCTTCATTGACTGTTGAATCATAGACATTTGGTTTGATCTTATCCGTCCATTATATTTAGTGGTGCTTATATAAGCATGTAGCCTCATTTGGTCAAGAGCGTAAATTTCTCTATTAAATACTCT
>JAULJZ010149577.1:0-10301 GCA_032270985.1 Heliamphora pulchella | reverse complement strand
ACACCTCCAAGGATCGGCTACTCGAACGTAACTCGTCTGTCTTTCTCTCTCTCACTCACACAATTTTGAAATCTCAGAATTTGTCTCTCTTTTTTATTATTTCAGTCTCACATTTTCAGTTTTTATCCTCTCATGTTTTCAGAATAACAAATAAGATCTATATATATAGACATTCTCTCATGGGGGTTACACATACCAAATGAATAGTAATAAACCAATAAATCAATTGGCCAATTGAATTCATAAATTAATTTTGGCCTATTGATTTCAGACTTCAATTTGGGATTACAAAGAATTGAATTACTAACGAATTCTGCCAATTAAATTCATATAGCCAAGTTTACTTCTGTAAGCTAATTAAATTCATATTGCCAACACATGTTATTTTATTTTAAATTTATAAAACTAAATATTTATTATATAAGACGATATCTGTTGATATATAAAAAAATTCTAACCATTTAAACAAGAATTGAAGGATTCTCCAACTAAATGAGAATTGGAGAGGATTTACCCTGCCCAAACCTGGCACTTTGTCCAATTTCGTTACTATTACTAAAATCGATAAAATTATCACAGAAGAAAGAAAAAAGAAAAGGCTTGATAAGAAATTAAAGAAAGGACCCATTTGTAATCTTTTACCCTTGGGTCTCATTTGGAAGCAACTCAAAAAAGTTCTTTTTTATTAAGTTATTTCTTTTTAGTCAACAAGCCAACTAAAAAAATTGCTAAAATTGCCAAAGTTTGGTCTAAAAATAAAAAGGTTAAAAGGAAGACTTTGCACTTTGGATACAATTCAAACATGAGTGATTCTATTGACACTAACAAAAATTATCTTTCCACCAACACTTTTTAATTATATACCTCTTTCTTTAATATCACCCTAACACTACACATTCAATATTGCACAATTTACACTCCACGTTGCCACCCCACCCTCCTTCACCCTTCTCCACCATCGCATACTTTTCCCTTATTTGTTACCGTACTTTTTTGCCTCTCACTAACATTTTCAACCATTTTTCACACTAGTGTTGCGATTTCCATTGTTGAGCCACTCATTTTCCTCTTCTTCCCTCCCTATAAGTGTTGCGCGTCTCTCTCTTTCCCTTCTCTCTCTTTTCCTCCTCTCTCTTGGGTTTCTCTCCATCTCTTCATGCAAAACTTAAGTTTTTAGATATACAGTATCACAAAGAAAATGGAGGTGATGAACGGAAAAAGAGAGTGTGCAAAGGATAAGAGAAAGAAAGGGTGTGAGGTGCGCAATTCTCTTTGAAAGAGAGGAGAAAAGGGGTAAAGTGGCACTAGAGGTGTGACATGAGTACAAGGAGAAAGTCGTAAGTCTCGAGAAGATGCAAAAAGGGTGAGGTGGTGCAGAGGAGAGCAATCAATGGTGGGGAAGGGTGAAGGAGGGAGGAAAGATACTATTGGCGACATCCTAGGAAAAAGAATAGTGGCGTGGAACATTGGATGTAGAGTTAGGATAATATTGAAAAAAGAAATATTTTGAAGGAAAAAAATATACTTGTAAGAATTAAGAGTACTTTTTAAAACATTGACGACATTGATACATAATAGGGCCTACAAAGGAGAGAAAATGATACATAATAGGGCCTCATCTATAAAGTAGAGTAATTGACATGTAATAAGGCGAAAACGATAGATGATTACTAACTCAAAATATTTTATTTTTACACTTTTTTTGGTATATTTTGTAAACTCATTTCTTGTCTTTAGCGAGTGAAATTATAACAATATTCATTTATTTTAATGATTTTTAATATAATTCTTATAAGTGTACATTTGACAAAAATAAATTAAAAATCATAAAAGTTTTTTTATATATAAATTTACTTAATGAATAAAATAAATAAATGTATTTTTACATCATAAATGTATGTTTATAAATTCACCTAATAAATAAAAAAAATAAATGTACTTTTACAAAACGAGAGTGCGAATAATTAGACACCCCTATTCTCAAATTAATACTGCCATAAATATTATTGTATAATTTCAAAAGAACTAGCGTAATTATGTTGGGATTTTTAGAACACGAATTTCTAAAATAGAATCTAGTTGGATAGAAAAAAATCAACTTAGGGTATGATCTACATAAACTAAATAAAGAATAAAAACAATCACAAGAAGAACACAAGAATATACGTGGTTCAACTGGCTGCCTACCTCTACGGGAAAACAAGAATGAATAATCCACTATAATCAATAAGAATTACAAGAACTAACTGTACACAATATAACCTCTAAATCCGAGCTTCACTCTAGTGTATATGAGTTTTTTTTTACATATTTTGGCCTCAACCTAAATTTCTCTGATGTATTCTCACATTGTGTTTCACTATTTACGTGTTCTAGGATTTTTGGTGCTTTAACTCTCTTCACATAGATTCAAAACTAGGTCAAAGAATGTAATGGCCGCAACCCTAGCGGCCTCAATAAAACACGTTCCCGCCGCAAACCGCCCAAGCGGTATATGGTTCGCTCGAACGGACTCCCCTGATTTGAACTACCTAGAAATACGAAATACAATCCCAATAATCTCCACCTTGGCGAGAATTTCTAAATCATCTTGAAATTTTGCCAGTCACCTTGTCCTACACCACTTTCATGGATATTGATGCTCCACTTTCTCTGATCATCAATCTGAATGAATTTGAACTCCACCTCAACTGCTGCTCTCTTATCTAATATACTGCTCTTGTCGATCTGGTCAAACAGTATATATCAGAGATTTGAGCTGTCGCTGCTGGATTCCGTCTGTGTGGTAGTTGTAACTCCACCTACCACCACATTATCTACCAGTTTACAGAGATCTCTAACATGCGATCAAGTGATCAAGTTAACAACCAGAAGCTTTGATATTACTTCTTGAGATTTTAGGCACATGAATTCCCAAAATAGGATCTGGCTTAGCAGCGAAAAAATTCACGTATGCTACGATCCACATGAAGCAAATAAAGAATAAAAACAATCAAAAGAAGAACACAGTAATATACGCGATTAGCTAACTGCCTAATTTCACGGGAGAACAATAAAGAATAATTCACTATTATCAATACGGATTATAAGAACTAATTTTACACTCTCTTATTTTAAAATCTAAGTATCACTCTAATGTATTTGAGTCTCTTTTTACATTTTCTAACCTCAGCTTGAGCCTTTTTGGTGCATTCTCACAGTGTGTCTCACTATTTATGTGTCATAGGATTCATGTTACTTAAACTCCCTTTATATAAACCCAAAATTAGGTCAAATCATACAATGGCTTTAACTCTATCCATCTCAATAAAATACATTCCCGTCGTGAACCACTTCAGGGGTCTATAGTCCGCTCGAACGGATTCCCCTAAATTGAACTGCCCAAAAATACAAGACATAATCCCAACAAATTAAAAGGACAAAATATATTCATCAAAGCAAAAGATGAATATTGTAATGTTAATACACTAAAAAGATTAAATAATCCAGTTGTTATTATATTTTAAATACTATTTCTTTTTTATAATAAAAAATAATTAGTAAATAATTACGATAATAGTGGAATGTTAATGGGTACGTGTAGTGGTGAAAAGTGAAGAAATTCACTTATCCCGCATTGTTTAACCAAAAAAAAAAAAAAAATGTTAGAAGACTCGTGAGTACAAAGAGAGTGAGATATTTCCGCCTTAACCTAATTTAAAGTTATTAATCCTGAAAAATTATTTTTGGATCCTTAAAATAATGACAATTTTGTTTTTTATCCACAATAAACAAATTTAACACGCGAGGTTCAGTTGAACCATAGAACAGATAAATTTATTTGTGCAATTTTAAAACATGTATAAAGTACACTGATAAATTTATCTATTTTACATAAATAAGCATACAAATAAATTTATCTGTATGTTTTATATGTATTTTGAAAAGGCATGGTGTTTTTTATACATATAAATATATCTGTATGCTTATTTATGCAAGACAGATAAATTTATTTGTATACTTAATACATGTTTTGAAAATGTACAGATAAATTTATATGTATAAATTTATATCTGTATAAAGAACACATATAAATTTATCTTTCTTGCATAAAATAAGACGACAGATAAATTTATCTGTATGCATTATATATAAATTTATCTGTTTATGTTAAATTTATCTGTATTGTAGGCGATTGGACCTCGCACGTTAAAAATTTTATTGGTGGACGTTACGCGTTAAAACTTATTTTTTTCAATTTTTGGCTGAAAGCTCCTATGTTTACTTTTTTATTATTTTTTTATTTTCTAATATTTTTCACCAACACCAATTTTTACACTTGCAAAATGGGCAAGCAAAAGAATAATTATTAGTGACATAGAAATTGGCCACAAAATCAGGCACAAAGAAGTCTAGGAACGAGCATAACTTTCTAAAAATAGGTATCACCAACACATCTTATTAAAAAAATTATGATTCACCATTAATGAAATTAATGAGTTGGTAATGAAATTCCAATAATCTACGAAGAGCAACAAAAATGGAAAAGAGAAAATTAAATAATCTATAACAAAACTTTGAAAGTGCCTTTTCTTCCTTCTTGCAATCAATACAAAGTTCTATTTTTAAAATTCCAAATAAAGAACAACGCGAACAAATATTCACAATTTAAAATAAATAGTTTAAATATATTTTATGCATGACCCACAACAGGCATAGTTAATTCACATCCTATAATTTAAATTTTGTACACTTTTCAAAAAAAAAATTTGGGTATAAGATATTCACCATTTGGGTAAATAAAATGTGAGGTTTCTCTTCAGTGCATATAGAGCATGTTTGTTTTGATGGAAAGAAACTTGGGATTGAATTAACTATCTAGCCTCCCATGTTTGATTACCATTAATGAGTCCGGATATACTATACAAGGGAACTCCAAATCCCATAAATATGGAATAATTCTGTCACAGGGGGAGAGGTGGAATTAATAATCCGGAATTGAAAAATCTATGTTCAAATATCAAAAAATTATTATTATTATTTTTTTAGAACAATATTATATATTTTTTAATTAGAAAAAAAGTTCTTTATTATTAGTTTTAGAAAAATAATTTATTTTTTATTTATAAAAAATATTTTATCATTTTTTTAAAAAAAATCGTTTGTTGTTTTTTTTAAAGAAATCAGTTTATTATTTTTCTAAAAAAATATTTTTTATTATTTCTTATTTTAAAGTCTATTTTTTAATTATTTTAAAAACTGTTTTTAATATATTTTTTATTTTAAAAACTGTTATTTCATTTTGTTTTTAAGAAACTTTCATTCTTTGTATTTTTCTTTTATTAAAAAATCCTGTTTTATTTTTTTATTATTTTTTAATTGTTTTGTTTTCATATTCTGTTTTTTTATATATTTTTCTAAACCACTTATTTAATTTTTAACTATTTTTTATTTTTCCTTTATTTTTAAAAATATTTATTTTTCTTTTTTCTTTAAAAACTAGTTTTTATATATTTTTTTATTTTAAAAATTATTTATTTTTTAGTTTGGTTCATGTTGATTTGATTACAATTGTGTAGCGTATTATTGTCATTTATGCGTAAGATTTATTTTTTAATTTACAAATAAATAATTAGTTATTATAATTTTTAGTGTCCCATGAAATAACTAAATATGAAAATGGATAAAAAGAGAAATTAAAAATGCATTAAGTACAATATTCTAAGATTATTAGTGAGAGGATACTAAATACCCCTATTATTTTTTTCTCAAAACAAACATGACCTTATAGGTTTTGGAAGGCCTTGACAAAAAGTTTAAAAATTACAAATTTAGTAATATCACTATTGCAATGAGTCTTCGTACACAATTATCGATATGCAACTTCAAGATCTTAATAACTGCTTTACAATATTAACTATCGAGTTGTTTTTTTATGTGATTTGCTTCAATGATCGACTATTCACATGCACGCGCGTGCGCGCGCGCACACACACAGATATATATATATATAAATGATAATTTTGATACTGTTGACAATGAGACTATTATATACCGATTTCAAAATTGTAAAATCTTATGTATTTTATGAACAAAAAAATAGTTGTAAAAATAGATTAAAAGTGTATTCAATTTATTAAGAAAAATTTAAAGAATAGTCTTTTTTTAAATCTCATAAAAGATTTAGTTCCACAACTTTTATTTTAAGAGATTTAGTCATATGAAATTTGGAATAATTATATTATGTTCAATTTATTTCTATTTAAGAGTTAACTTTCTCATTTTGGACAAGCGGAGAAATCCAAGCGATACATTTATCAAGTTATCATAACTGTTAGGAATGAGAAGTGATATACATTTTCATTTAATTAATAAATCAGTTTTATAAACTGATAAATAATATCACTTATCACATGGAATTAAAATTGTGAAAAAAATTAATACGGGTCTAAAACTCTATTATCAGTTGATAATAGAATTTACACTAAAATGACTTCTATATTAATTGAAATTTTTATTTTAATTTGTACAATATTGATAATAGATAATTAATCGTTGACTAGTGTAAAAGTCATTATTCTATAAATTAAAACAAATTAAATTTAAGCTTTTGAATGATCATTTTTTTTTTGGGGTCGCCATTGATTAGCTAACTAATCTCAAATGTAACGTATACTCTCAATAAATAAGAAAGTTTAATACTAAGATCTTGTTTGGTAACGTTAACAATTTTTTATTTTTTATGTACAAAAAACAAAAAATATATTATTGTTTATATTTATAAAAAATAAAAATAAAAATATGTTTGATACATAAATATTTGAAAAGTAATAATTGGAAGTTACGGATGAATGCAATGGTCGGAGGTGTTATTTGGTAAAGATAGTAAGAGATAGCGATGATGGTCGAAAGTAGTTGTCAAAGGCAGTAGTTGAAAGCTGTGGTTGGAGCAGGTGGTCTGAAATGGTGGCCGCATGTAGTGATCGGAGATGGTGACAAGAGACGATGGTTGGAGGAGGTGGCCGAATGTGGAGATCAGAGGCGGTGGTCGAAGTTGATAGCCAGATGTAGTAGTTGGAGATAGTGAAAAAAAAAAGATACAATCAAAACTTGTTTACAAAACAAAAGAAAATATATTTTTTCTATTTATAAAAATTTTATAAATTTTGAAAATTGTTTACAGTTTGTTAAAAACAAAAATAATTACCAAACATATTTTTATTTGGAATTTTAAAAAAAAATAAAAAACAAAAATAAAAAATAAAAAACATAAACGTTACCAAATAGGACCTAAGTGATCAATCATATTCTTCTCTCACTTAACCAACAAAAAACGAATTAACATTATCTCGCTCCAAGTGTTTTTCATTATATTATTAAATAAAAATACTACTTGATACTATGCACATGATATTACAAACTACTGAATAGCCCTAAATTTCTTTCGGGATAGAGTTTGGTGGTCTATTGGTGGAGCTAGAGTTTTTTTTTTTGTGGTGAGACCAAAATAATAAATTTTTAATTGATAATTAAAACTATTTAAATAATCTCACATTATCTACAATATCAATTAGTTTTATTAAAAAATCAATAAAAATAAATATATAAATTGAAAAATATAAGGAATCTATCCAAAATAAAATTAAAAAGCTAATGAAACACAGATAAGTACATAAATAAAGCCAAACGAAACTTAGGCCCTGTTCGGGATAGTTTTTATAATTTTTGCTTATTTTTATTTTGTATAAACTTTTTTTATTTTTTGATTAAGATTTTTTACTTTTTCAAATTCTCTTTATGAGATGAACCAAAAAAGTAAAAATTTTGATCGAAATATAAAAAAAAGTTCACTAAATAAGAAAATAAGCAACATAAAATTATTTGGTTTATTAACTTATTTTTGTTTTTTTTAATTTTTTTATATTTTGATCAAAAAAAATTTATTTTTTTAATCCGTCTCGATGAGAGACGTCAAAAAAATATAATAATTTAATTAAACGATAAAAAAATTTATTAAAAATAAAAATAAACTAAATAAAATAAATATATAAATAAGCAATTATCTCAA
The DNA here is from genome assembly GCA_032270985.1 of Heliamphora pulchella. Classification (NCBI taxonomy): domain Eukaryota; kingdom Viridiplantae; phylum Streptophyta; class Magnoliopsida; order Ericales; family Sarraceniaceae; genus Heliamphora; species Heliamphora pulchella. Next base: position 2,254 of record JAULJZ010149577.1, on the reverse strand, counting down.
GGGGTCTTTAGGAATCTACTCAAACAAACCACATGAAGAGTAATTTATTAAAATAATGAATGTACTCAAACAAACCACAAGAAGAGTAATTTATTACAATAATGAATTAAAACTAACCAACAGCTGATAACTAATTGAGGCAAAGTGGCAAATTATTAGTTGGGACAAAATTAATACTTATATATATATAAAAGTTAAAAACTAAACAAACTAAGAAGTTTTAAAATCTAGGGAGAACAATTACCCTAACCGGACCTATGGTGGCTCGGTCCATGGACCTATATATATATATATATATATATATATTGACTGTTCAACGTAGATATATTTCAACAAGAACACGCTTCAGTACATAGCGTCTATGTAGCTATATACGCCAGAACCTTATCCTACAAGAAATTGGCCCCCACCTAAAGAATGGTGAATAATACATATATAATAGATATATATCTGTACAAAATATATTAATATTTAAAAAAATAGTATACTCCATTAATCCAACACAAATGGATTATTAACCCAATAATTTAAATGAAAAATTGATAAATAGTTCAATTTTATTGTTTTTTATCCGGTATAAGATTTTTTAACGAGTTAGATCCATCCTCATAAAAATTTTAACGCGTAAGATCTTTTTGGGATAAAAATATTCTAGAATAGATAAATTTATCTGTGCATTTTCAAAATATGTATAAAGAATACAGATAAATTTATCTATTTTTTATTGAAAACACGTGTAAAGAATACAGATAAATTTATGTGTCTTACTGAAAACACGTATAAAGAACACAGATAAATTTATTTGTGCCTTTTCAAATCATATAGAAAGAATACAGATAAATTTATTTGTTTGCATATTAAACAGATGAATATCAAAATACATAAATTTATCTATTTGTACGGTATTTTTTCAGGAGAAATCACGCAATTGGATCTTACGTTTTAAAACTTATTTTTTGGGACCCTTGGCTAAAATTCCCTAATTTAAATAGAGAGCCCAATAATACAGTTCAAAATGCTTAGGCCAAGATGCTGGCAACTTTGCCCAAGCGATTTCGTGTCGTTCTCTAACGACAGGCACGACGTGTAGAACTTCATGCAGCGAGAAACGGTGTAGGAATCGAATTTGGGGAGCTTTGAAGTCCTGGAAGAGAGAGAAAGGGAGAGATTTGAGAGAAAGAGAGAGGCGTCAGTTTCACTTCAGATCTGAGAGAGAGAGTGAGAGGGGCGACGCCACGACGCCGACTATTGAGAGCGACGACGCCTATGATGACGGCGACGATCAACGAGGCAAGGGCGCAGTTTGGATGTTGAAAGCGGCGGTAGCCCAGTACAGAGCTACTGAGGTATTTCTTGATTTCTAATGTGGTTAGAAGCGTGTACAGCTCTCCGACTCTTTTTCTACCTCCACAGAACTTGCTATGAAGATTTGTTGTTGCCTTAGATGTGATCTAATCAACTGTGGTATGGAGTTTTGCTCTGTTGTTGGTTCTAATCTTGTTTTTTGAATTGGTTGTTTTGGGTCTATGGGGCTCCCAGTTGGATCAACGTTTTGGGTCTTTTTTGAGCAGTCTAATTTGGAGGTTTTGTTGAGTCGTCTACTAGGTAGAGAGGGGTGAGCTTAGGGACTTTTTGTTTGGATTTTGTTGGATGATCAATTACAAACGATTTTTGCGGATAACTTACCTCTTGAGATGTACAATAGTTGGTTGAAGGGTATATTCAGCAAATGTAGGAAAGTGTTAGATGTTTTCATCCTATGAAAATACAGAAGGTCAACACACACAAAGTTTGGATTTGTAAAATTTCCATCGATCATTGAGGCAAACAGGGTCATCCAAAAGTATGATGGAGCTTAGCTATGGAGTTTCAAAAAACATAGTTTTAAAAATCGACTGTTACCGTTACGTAACGTCGTTACGTAATGGTTTCGGTGGCCTCCGTTATCCGTTACAATCGATTTTTCAGTGTGAAAGAAATTCACAAGTGTAATGGCCGTTACATCACCGTTACGGTCGAAACGGACCAAAATGGCATCGCTACGACCGTTACGAAATCACTACGGCCGTTACGGCTTGTGTAACAAGATTTTAAATTGTAAATTTTTTGATTTCGTTTTTTCATCGTCAGATCCCACATTTCCTATTATTTTCAACCTAAAATTATTCATAATAGTCCGACAAGCCAAATACTACTTGGGCATTGTAAAATTAGTCTCAAATCTCTTCAATTTCACAAAAATCGGGTAATTTTG
>JAULJZ010149576.1:0-10301 GCA_032270985.1 Heliamphora pulchella | reverse complement strand
TCTTAAGGAAACTGCGATAGCAGGACTCGGTTTGCAAATTCCATTTATGTTTTCCTGTTATTTCATTTCTGTAATTTCAGATTCTGTAAATTGTTGAAAGTTTAATAAAGATGTATTTTCTGGATCTCCGAGCATGTATTTTATGTCGGCGTTGAAAATTCTCCCAACAACTTTGTCCCTGCTCATTCTCCAATGTAATCAAAAAGTTGCAGGGCATATGCAAGTATTTGCAAGTGTGGGGTTGAAAGGGGTGGAGCTGCCCTCAAGAGGCTCATTCCTCGAGATTTCTCAAGACTTTATTTTGTTAGTTTGAACTTGAAATGAGTCAATAATAATAATTTGAACTTTTTATCTTATAGATTCTACAGTAAAAATCGTTCATACCATAGTTCAGTTTGATCAAACAAACTTAGGCTGTCACCATTCCATTATAATTATAAAACAAAATTATTTTGTTCATGTAATTATCGATTTTCATTCAAATTAATTTTTGCATAAATATTTGTTTTTGCAAGGCTTACAAAAGGATCAGTTTGAACTATTAGTATAAATTCACTTTCTCATAAAATGAACTCTTGAGAGAGGGTGAGGCTTGAAAGGAGGTTAAACCCGATTGCAAGCCTCTCAAATACAGATTAAATCATTCCATTCATTTGATATATAGACTTAATATATTGTGTACACTTCACCATAATGTATACTGTACGGTATATAGAACAAAAGTATCATCAACCAACTTATATATTGAAAGATCTTAAAAAACACATACAGAAACTAGTTAGGGATCATTTATCCTAAAAATTACTTCTCGCCGTCTCAATACATTAGAGGATATTAATTATATCCTATAAAAATATTGAGACGGGATATTTAGCACACTCACTCGGCACTCTGTCCCGTGCCGAGAGAGTGCTATACCAGCCCTATAATGCATTCATCGTAAGGAATATTATAGGAGCAATGGGAACCATGCAAGCATATCCCTCCTTTGCAGCTGTTGACGATGAAAACCGAAACTGCATCCGGAGGAGATCGGAGGATGGCTAGGGCATCGAGAAGGAGGAGGAAGAATATGAAGGTGAAAGTGGAAGCGGCTGAAAAGATGAGAAGAAGCAGACTGGAGATGGAGAAGCTGCCCTCCAGAGGCAGAGGAGAGAACAAGCCCAAAAGTTGGAGGGATTTTAGAATGAGGATATGAATTGCCCAGACATAGTTCCAGTTGGATGCAAGAGTGTCTGAAATCTTCATGTTTTGTGCCTAGCTCAGCATCACCTAGAATTAGATGGCCTACAACCAAGCACTGTCTATAATTCAAATGAAATGAGTTGGCAAGTATATATACACACACATATATATATATATATATAGACAGACTCGAGGGGACGAATGAGAGCAGTCGCCTTTATAAGTTTTAAAAAAATTCATAATTATAGTAAGTATTAGTTAGAGGGTGATTCAAGCATGTTTGAGACCTAAAGCAAAATGCTTAGTGAGAATTTAGGATTCTTATTGTGAACTACTCATAGTAGGAGATACTGTAAGCTTAAAGGTATCTTATTTGGGATTTTAAAATTTAATTTGAATAATTTATTATGTTAAAATCATCGAGTAGGTAATCCTTCTACCAAATCAGGTCAATTGAGCAGTGTTAGTTGTATGATTCGAATACATTTGTTTAATTGTTTATTATTAAAATATTATAAGTTAATTAATTTCTTCAAAACAAACATTCTCTTATCATATAGATGATGATGTCCAATTGACTGATTTTTTTATAAAATTTACTTATCAATGATTTTAACATAATAAATAATTTCGATTAAATTTTAAATTCCAAATAAGACACTTTCAAAGTTACAGCACTTTTGCTATGAGTAGCTCAAGCAGGCACCCCTCCGAGGTCTAGTTTTTTAGCAATCTTTCAATGCTCTGATAGCAAATCTAAATCGTGTTCCAATTTCAAAATTTTAACGTGAAAATGTGTTATTTATTAATTTGAGTAAATTATTGCTCGAAAAGTATTGAATAATTGCATTTAATTTTTTATATTATAAATTATTTTATTTAAAATTCATTTTTATGTCTTTTAAGAAAAAATTTTATTGAAAATTCTATATTCAATTTTGCTATTAATATATTTATCAAACACTTTTTGAAAGCACATTAATTGATCAAAATCACCTAATAACCATAATCTTCACCATCAATCAACACAACAATAAACAATAAATCATGACACCTTTTATTTTTAAACGTGTAAAAATTAAAGTATAACAAAATAAAAAGCATAAAAACATGGCTATTGTGATCTAAAAAATTATAAAGATTTTGAATATTGTTATAATGCATGTATATAATATATTTATATATTATAATAAATGGGCTTTCATTCACATAAGGTCCTATGCAAGTACCTTAGTTGTTTAAGAGTTAAGCCACATTGACATTAGTCTCAAATGGGTATTTGTTGTAACCAAAATTATAAACTTATATATTTTAACTAAAAACATATAATTATGACTTAAAACTAAAGTTATAAATATTTGTTATAGTTGTAAACTTATTGTTCAGATAGTAAAATCTATATTTATTAATTTAAAATTAATAAAAACAAAAAGTTATAAACATACTTATTTGAATTCTTTTTAAATCTTTTTACAGAGTTATAAATTAAGAGTTGAAAATTAATTTCTAACCAACACTCAAAATATTTCAAGATTCTATAAGTTCGCCCCCAAATTATTTTTAAAATTTTAATATTCGCCTAAAAAAAATTATCAGCAATTGAGGCTAATGGCAATGGAGATGGGCAGAAGGGGGAGTTGGCTGGATGGGAAAGAATAATTAGGACCCATAAAGAGCTTTGAATGCTCCAGCTGTATGGAGCTATGTATGGCATTTGTATACATTTTAAAAAGAGTTGGGCTTATCATCAAGCTGTCAGAGTAAAAACATATAAAAAAAAAACTTAGTTTAACTATGAAAATTAAGAATTATCTTTTTAAGTCCAACAGTTTGGTACTGTTATAGCAAAAAAACCCAACTCTTGTAAAAAATACATATTTAGTGTCTCTCCCAAATTATGTTAATCCACATTTAAAAAAAAAAAACTTGTACTATATTTTGTTAAAATATAAATTTTTAGAAGAAACGCTCATGTTTTAAAAGAAATCTTTTGAATTTATTTGGTTGGTTTGCAAAATCAAAAAAGTTAAACTCAAACAATCATCACTTATGACTCGCTAATCAACAGACAATCAGTCGTCAAACAACCAACAACAGAGGCCGATAACGAACACAAGCAGGCGGCAACAAATGAACAATTATTGCTAACAAGACATATCGTCAAAATAAATAGAGTTATATTTCAACTAAATTGGAACAATAAGTCAAATAGGTGCCCTAAAATTAAATGCTGGGGTCCTCTCCTAATCCTCATTACTGTTGATTACAATTATTTTGAGATGATTGATCCCGGACCACCCTATATTTTGGGACCCTTTTTCCTCATTTAGGTCAAGAACTTTTGTTCATCCCTAAGAAAACAGGAATAATAAAAAGAAATACACAAAAAATCCTAGTTGAAAAACTATTAACCAATCAACTTGTGATCGCAATCAATCGACATTTGTGCGCAAAAATATCGTATTGGACTCTTATTTAAAACTTCGTCTTCAGTTCACTTATCAATATATTTAACATTGCATTTGAATTCCGTGATTCTTTATGGATATAGAAACAAAGCTTCTTATTAAAGATTCTAAGAAAATAATCATGAATTCTAATCATGAAATCTAAGAAAATAAGGGTTGATAATTGTCAATTTTTCAAAATAGCCAAGTAGTTGGAAAAAGAATACTAGAAGTCTAGAATACAAGATTCATCATCAAATACTAATTTGAAATTAATGAAAGTAAGAAAATATGGTAAGTTTTGAAATATCATATGCATCACAAATTTCATAAAATTGTCATTACAAACTAAAAAAATGTTACTTCCTGATTTTCTTAATTAACAAAAAAATAAAAATAATAAATTAAGCGAGGGGACATGGGTACAATCTCTTTGATTGCACCATCTCTCAACACTCTCAACGAGTCATAAATGCTGCAAGAAGGGCAAAGCCGAGCAATTTAAAGTACAACTCCAAAGAGAGGAAATCGAATCCACTTCACGTTGTTATATACGTCTTGTTTGGTTTCCATTTATATTTGATTTTTTAGTGTTTTTGTATGAAATTATTATAGTAGAAAATAAAAATAACAAACAAGAATAAAGCAAACACAAACACACGCAGAAAACACGATTTATATAATTCACTCACATGGGGGGAGCCATATGAGGTTCAGAAGAGGACAATGGCCCCACTAGATTTTTGCAAGATTTTATTTATATTTTTAGAAATTTTAGTAATTTCTAATTTTTCTTCCCTTAAATTTGAAGTTTTTTTTCTTAAATTATAAAATTCTCTTTTTAGTTTCTTTTGTTTTCTGTTGTTGATAAATACTGATTTATGTGTGAATTTTTTTAGATTCGTAACAATTTGATGAGTACAAATTATCTTAAACTCTTCTAGCTTGGTTGACGAATTTCTTAATTGTGTATTCCCTATTATAATTTTTGTGAAACCTGATTATGATTATATATTTTTTGTAAAACTTTTGTGAAATTTTTAAATGAACTTCTAACTTCAGTGATTGTAATTGTATATTTAATAATATGTTTTACCATTAAATTTTAACTTATGAAGAAATATTTTAAGAAAAAACTTTGAATACCACTTTAATTTAATTATTATTTTTATTTATTAAATAAAAAATAATACAATTATTATTTCTTATATGTTCCATCTGAACAGAAGTTCTAACTCTGCCAATTACTCAAAATTGGGACTATATTTACAGAGTTGTGACTGATTTTACTATAATAGGAGATTATACAAAGTTTTTAAGAATTGCAGAAAATCTTAACCGGTTCGGGCCTAGCGGCTCTGACCTCCATTCAATGGGCTAAGTCTTATAAATAAATTCATTTTAATTCATTAAACCTTTAGAATAGATCGAGTCATGAGTCGAACCCATTCTAATTTGAAGTTAATTTGTAACGAAATAATTTTTTTACATATTTAATTTAAAGTCAAAAAAATAAAAAATAATTTAAATCAAATTACCAAACAAAATCATAATTTGCCGGAGTAGATAAAATGCATTTAATCTCAATGAGTTGGCTTAGTGGTCAATACTTGACTTGGAGGTTTGTTTCCTCCAAAGTCTCTTATTCAAAAAAAATTTAAGTGCTATTAATTTTTTAGAGTCAATTCATACGCGATTTTATTTCAGCTTTAATTAGGCCTCCTACTAGTGAACAGTAGGATTGGTTCCATAAAATTTTGTGCTTAAATTAGTCAAAACACTTTAAAATATTTTTGAAAAAATGCATTAAGGCGTGCCCATATTTGCCAGAACAACGAACTTAGTCTAGATCAACAAGGGTCCATTCATAACATCACGACCAACCCAGTTCCAAAACTGCCTAGCCCATCCGAGGGTTGGCCCACCAAATTAATTACGCCAGTTACCAAATACATGTAGTTCAACCCCATTTTATCAACACTAATGTTATAGTAATCATATTTAGTGGATGTAATTAAATATCACATTATGCAACGCCTATTTCATGTGTGATGTTTATATTATTTTATAAATTTATTATTTTTTTAAGTAGGGTAAATTATCAATACCTCCTTCGAAGTATTGATCAAATACTGTCAAATACTTGAGGTATTAAAATAGGCGTGCAATTTTAGTGGTGTGTAATTTTTAATATAGCCAATTAGCTGATGTATTTTTGTCAATTAACTGGATGTTAAGATTTTAGAAATATTTTGCTTATATCATCATATTATAAATTTAATTGACAAAAATACAGTCAACGGTAGTGATATAATTAAGTTTATAGTTTGTGAAACTTTGTGTCGTGTCTTTTTAGAAACTATGAATATATCATTATTGTTTAAAATAGAAATACTGAGAGAAGCAATCTGGTGCGCTGCATTTGACAACATTAAACAATGTTTTCTTCTAATGGAATTAATTACACACCAATTAAAAAAAATACTACAGCACTGATAATAAGAATTTCTTTCATGAGTCAATTGACTCCACCAGCATCAATGTAGAGTCGCCCCTATTAATACATGACATAAGATTGGAGAAATGATACTTAGATTATTGAATGAATAGGTCATTATCATAACCCTAAAAAGACTAAAAATTTAACCTTAGATCTGTCATTCTACCATGAGAATCTCTCATTACCTTTTCACTTTTCACATATTCTAGGGATATTTGGCAAAGTTACTGTTAGTAACTTTTAGTTTCTTATTACTAATTTTAGTTATAAGTTATAATTTTTTCTAAACATTCATAACTTTTGTTATAAATTATAACTATTTTTTTTATTTCAGTTATAAATTATAGGTTTTACAAAACACTTACAATTTCTGTTATAAATTACAATCTATAATATATTAGTTTCTATAATACCAAACACCATCTATGTCTGTAATAGCACTATTGGTTGGCAAGAATCAGGGCTTCACAATTTCAGGCCTAAGCCGGACTTGTAATATGAGGCCCATTAGACTTTAAAATAAATTTTGAAAAAAATAATTAGAAGTGCTACTTATACATTTAAGTTTCTTTCTGGTTTTCTAATCTATTTCATTTCTCCTTATTTTTCTCTCCTCATGCTTCTATTAGCTATGTCCCCTAATACAAAAAGGCTTGTTTTAGATGGTATATTTTATCAATAATGGGATTTATAACTTCGATCATTTTTAGGATTTTTGGGTTCGTCAATTGTAAAACAAATATACCATCTCATTGAGCGAGATTTAATAAGAACAATGCGGTGTAACAGAATATAAGATGCTTGTTTTTATTTTTTAAATTCAATAGAGGGGTAATATAAGAAAGTCATAATTTTAATTCGATCCTTCAAATGTAAATCAAGCATGTATTGGTATAGTCCACTTCATTACAAATTTGACTTCATTCATAATTTTTTTATTAATTCGACCTCATTGTTAATCATACTCATCTTACACTGATACCAATTTAACTAAAAAATGGTAAAATTAAAATCAATTGGGTCCACTGCAAGAAAAATAGTTTTATTAAGGGATTAAAAAGTTATGAATAATTATAGTTGGATACTTGGATTAATATATCTATTGTCTAGTGATTGGCTTGAAAAAAAAAAAGGTCAATCTAATTGCAAGTTAAATGAGTCTTGAACCCATGACCAAAAATAACCATTAGCTACAATTACCACTAATAATTCAACAAAAATTATATCATCAAATAAACCTAATATATTTGTCCTAAATATAAACTTTAAAGTGTGAAATTTAAAATTCCACAAAAATTAGGAAGGCTAGGCACCAACCCACCTAGTTTGGGCCGGCCTGTCAAAAATTAACAAAAAGTCCACAGATGATGTGAGTGCAACCCACCAAAATCTAATTTCTTCCACTCAACCTCAAAAGCTATTGTTAGGGCTGACCTAAGTATTATTTATTAAGAATAATTGTAAAAAATAAAGAACGAATCAAAAATAAAACATACTAAAACACAAAATGGCCCTAGTTGGACTAAATTTTGGAGATTTTGCTTATTTTTGTTTTTTTCTAGTTTTCTTAATCTTTTGACTAATCTTTTTTTACTTTTTCTATTCATTTTAATGAGATGAACCAAATTTTTTTTTATTTTTTTTTATGAAAGATACAAATTTTTCACTAAAGACAAAAATTTGGCTTCTTGGCTTATTTTTGTTTTTTCTAAAATTTTTTTCTATTTTGGTTAAAAAAATTTACTTTTTCGATCAAAAAATATAATAGTTTGACTAAACGATAAATTTTTTTTACTAAAAATAAAAATAAAATAAATAAATAAACAAATAAACAATTATTTCAAACGAAGCCAATATTTCCATGGTTACGTCCACGATACTGCAGTCATTTTACTAGGATGACAAACAATAATAAAAGTTACAAAAGAAATGCCAAATGCTGGCACTTCCTTTTTAGCCAATTACACTCCTCACTTTGTTTTTGATAGGCAAAGTTTCAAAAATGCCCTTAAATATTTGGACAAGTGAAAAAAGTGAATAAACAATGGACGGTATTTTTGTAATTTTGCCTAATACAAAGCAAAATAAGAAGTGTAATTGGCTAAAAAGGAAGTGCCACAATCATTTACTTATATATAGAGATAAGATTCCAAATCTATAAAAAAAAATACCAAAGTACTCCTAAAAAAGTTCACTTTCTCTGCTTTTGGTGGAAAATAATCATTTTCTACAAATGTGACTATTTCTTCCCCAAATTTTGTGTGTTATGGTCACGATTATGATATGATAACTTATGGTTTTGTGATTACCCAGTTTGAGACAAAAGTTTAATGATGTACAAAATCAAAAAATTATAACTTTTACTCTATTTTTATATCTCAAAGTGTTCGGATCAATTTACATGCATTTTGACTAATTCATAAAAGAAATAATCTCACCATCTATTAGCAAGAGATCCAATTAATATCGAGGCAAAGCCCTGCATGAGTTAACATTACAAAACCTTAGAGAGCAAAATCCCAAGTCCTAGATCTTAACGTTTAGTTGCTCATCGTAACCTCTCCTATTTTCTTGCTGAGAAATTTAATTCTCACAGGAAATCGATGAAATCATCAATTGAGGATTAGTGTTTAACAAATCCTAAATTTAATATAATCAAGTGGAAGAACAATGGAAACCTAGTAGGAAAGAAATTTGAGCATGTCCCTTTGGTGAATTTGGAGGTTGGTTGTAAAACAGAAATTCTAGTCCGAAATTCAAAATCGAAAAGAACCCATTTGGTGTTTGTTATTTGAAGCTTAAATGTCGTTTAAAATAATGTTGATAAGTGCATTATTGATCAGTCAGTTGTCATGAAAAGACCAAGTTAAAAAAGAGACTGAACAGATAGCCATTTGAGGAAGTTGATCAGCCTGATATATTTCTAATTTGAAAAATAATACTGTCTAATTTAAACAATAAGTAAAAAAAATTAACTTTTTATTGAATTAACGAACTTCAAAAACCAAGCGACCTATTTTCATTCAAAACAAGTATGTTGGCTAAATATGTAAAAAAAAAAAAAAAACTTTTTTTTAAAATTAGCTTTTAAACTTGTTGCCAATCAAATTCTAATTATAGGGAGGTTTTGTCTATTTTTGTTTTCCTTGATTGTGCTAAATCTAGACAGTGCTTTGGGTTGGCACTCCACAGCATATGGGGAAATATATTTTTATGCATTTAAGGGAGCAGTTGAGATTTGTAACTTGTCAAGTTATTTAGATCAGGAGATGGGCTTCTGAAAGAAATGGGGAATATTGGCAGTTGATAGTTGATACATCAAGTTCTTTAAGATATTAGACTGAAAGTCAAATGACAAAATGAAATACTTGAACATACTTTGTACTTTTGGAAAAATACATAGAGCAGGGCCAGCAGGCCATACTTGTCATTGGCTTGTTATAATCTATTTTAGATTTGCATATTGGGGTTAACCCTATATCTTTCCTTTAAAAAAAAAAAAAAGAGAAATAGTTTAATTTTAGTTTACATAAAATTGTAAACAATAAGTTGTTTTTAGTAAGTACTAAATAAGATTCTATCAAACAAAAATAATTACTAGCATACAAAAAGAGATTCTCACAAAAAATAAGAGAAAATAGTGTTGTATGGGGGTTGAACTATAGAGGTGTGATAATGATGACGGATCAAGACTAGTCCAATAGAGTTTTTAAACTAGAAGTGTAATTTTGGCCCGGTCCAGACCCGGTGAACTCGCGCCAAATCATTGGGTTGGGTTTTTTCGTCAAGAGGTCGGCTCAAGCCCTAGGGGTGCTAGGCTCGGGCTCGGGCTTTGAGTGGGTCTTGGTGTTTTTGGATTTTTTTTTGGTTTAATTTGCTATATTTGTTTATATTTTTATTACTTATTTAGTTTATAAATTTATAACATAATGTTAGTTTACTACTTTATTAATAGTAGTTAATATATTAAGTTAAAAACTATAAACTTAAAATTTATTATATTATAAACTAATATATTAAACTTATAATAATAAGTTTTTAAGTTAAACTATAAACTAATTATTAGTTTATTATATTATATAAGTTTATTAGTTTATTAGTTATTAAACTATAAACTTATTAGTTTATAATTTATAATATAATACATTAGTTTATAATAAACTTATTAG
>JAULJZ010149575.1:0-10301 GCA_032270985.1 Heliamphora pulchella | reverse complement strand
AAAAGTGTTTGACTTATTTTTCAATTGAGTTTAACACAAAATATTCTCATGCAAGAATACTTAAGTGTTTTAATCCTCTTGAGAGATAAGCTATTTTTTTTTGCTAAGGTGTCAAATCATTTGTTCAAAATGTATTTACACTTATATTTTGAAAATATAAAGATATTATTTTTTTAAAGCCATTTATTTTTAGAAAATAAATTATAAAAATCATAAAAATCAAAATAAAAAGTCCTTGGGCTAACAAATGCATTTAAAGCCAAAATCATTTCTTGCTCATTAAAGCTCATTAATTTCTTCAACCCAAATACATCACTCACTTTCTTGTTCATTTATTATTAAATCCTTGTAAGTGATTGTTTGTGAGTTATTACTCAATCACATTTATTGTAAAAAATGGTGAGTCACCCTTACAATTCTTCAAGAGAGCGAGTCAACTTCTTAATAAAGTGTTGAAGAGAGTTTAAAAAAATAGGGAGTGTTTGTAGAAACTTTTTCAAGCTGTAAAGACTTTTGAATGCGGCTGTGAAACATTCGTTTATAGTGCAAATTCTCAAGGGGAGTCTTGAGTAGTAGATGTAAGCTTAAAAGAAGTTGAACACTATAAATTTTGGTATCTAGTTCAATTTCTCTCTCTTACCTCTTTAATTTCGCTACCGCTATTTTATTACTATATTTGTTTTGTGAAATTAAAAGGCTTTGCAAAAAGTTTTAAAATTGTTATTATTGTTTTAAAAGCCAATTCTCCCCCGTTTTGGATTGTCTAGCACTAACAGTATCCGAATTGTGGTTGGAAGTAGATGCGTTGGGCTGTATCTTGTGTGTGATGACCCCAATAGGAGGGAGCACTTAGTTGAAACGAATTTGTAGATTCCGTGGGATTGAGATTGCCGATCGCCACCTAGTTTTTGACTTATAATTCTAGATATGGCTACCTCTGACATTGTGCTCGAAATGGATTGATTGATTACTAATTGTGCCTATATCAATTGTGACTGGCGGTGAGTGTCTATTTATATACGAGAGGACAATTGTTTGTAATTTGTGAGTGATCGTAATGATGGTTGGGTGCCCAAACCTCATTACTTACAAAATCGTGAGAATCTTATCCTTCTTTCTTCTAACCTGTTGATGAGCGTGGTTGAGTCCATTCGAGGAGAACTCCCTCCCACCGTTTGTATACTTGTCTTAATACCTATTTTGTGGTGGTAGTTTTCAATTTGATTTTCTCCATGAACATCTTGCTTAGTTTTCTATCAATGGTCGTGCCAGCAGCATAACCTGAATATTCCACAGTGAAGAAAAAATAACAGATTTTTCCCACAGTCTATTGATTCAAGAAAAGATTTTCACTTGATATCTGTTTTAACCTAGCTTTTAGTAAAACTAATGAAGCTGCTTAATTCAACACTTAATTGATTCTTCGTGACCCTTGGTATACTTATAACAACTCGCTTAATGAGGTTAATAAGAGGAACAATACGGAGAGTCCCAGCTAAACCTGGAGGATGGAAGTTGTAAGTTGTTTGGAATGCTTCTATAGCTTTCGTTTGGCTACCAGTCTTAAGTCAATTTTTTGGCTTTTGGCTTAAAACCCCAAAGACTAAAAAATCGTCGTTTGGCTACCGATTTTAAGTCGGTTATTGGCTTTTGGCTTAAAGCCCCAAAAGCTAATAAGCTTCTTTTGCCATCCCCCAGTTTTTAGCCTATTTGATTTTAGGCTTTTTTTTAAAACTTTTTTCATAACAATTTTCAATTTTACTCTTTTAACTTTTTTGGCTTTTGGTTTTTTTTTTTTTACATATAAGGGCCACTTGGAATTTTATATCTGGATTATTTGGTTTTTTGGTGGCTTAAAAGTCATTAGTTTTCCAGCCAAACAAATTTTTTGAGTTTTTGACTTAAAGTGGCTTAAAATAAAAAATTCCACTTAAAGCCAAGCTGCCAAACGAATACTATGTGAATTATTATGGCTTTGATTCTAGTGGGTAGCTTGTTTGATAATATGAGAAATCTCAATCTTTTCTGTATTTAAATTGAGATTTTAGCAGATGATTCGAACTACTCATTAACATGTTGGCAGTAGTATATGAGTTTTTTTTTCTTCTTTCTGCATAAAATTAGTGGTAGAGATGATTCGAACTACTCATTAACATGAACTGAAACAAAATTATTTCAGAACTATATAACTACATTGTTAAAAGGTCACACGTATGATTGGTAGTTGTTAACTTTATTGGTTCATGTTTATATAGATGCATATTTTATGCTTTATAAATTATTTTATCTCAAACTAATTTAAATCATTTTTCAGGCATTGGAGAACAAGAAGACCAAGTGATGCTGGCGCACGGCGGCAAATGTGATACAATTTTTAGTTTATTTATTGGGGACTATTATTTTTTCGAGTTGTATTTTTTTGTCTCAAACTTAAATCTTCTCAAGAGTACATATTTTGTTCATTTATTCATACATTTTGATTTGTATTTATTACACTATATTTTTTAATAATTAGATGTGAGAGAATTGATAATATAAATATTACACTGCAAGGAATGGATGAATATTTTGCTACAACATTGAATGGGAATTATGAATGGATATGTGTGTGAATGAAGTGACAAATATATACTATTTTTTGTCAACTTTTTACACCGACATCAATTCGTTGCTAAAAGTGGAATAATTATTTGCGACAATTGGTCTGGGCTTGTAAAAATAAATTTTATTGTATTTGTGACGGAATTTTTGCAGTCGTTAGAAGTATTTGCGACTGTTTTAGGTGGTAGTAACAGGTTTTTCATATCTTTTGCGTCTGCAAATAAACTATCGCTAAGGCAATAAATTGCTACTGCCGTCGCTAAAACGTTTTTGCTACCCCGACAGTTGCTACCCCTCATTTGCGGTCGCAAAGCCATCGTAAATAATATTTGCGACAGAAAAATGACTATTAGTGATGGAATAAAGCCGACGCACAAAGCTTTTTCCCTAGTAGTGGTGTCATTTTTTGTGGTGTAATTTCTATTGCGTGAATTTTTGTTGTCAAAATTCTATTATTGGAAAAATCTCAAAAAATCGTCATAAATTTTTAATATTATTTTATGAATTATTGCGAAGACCGAATTGTCCAAAAAAACCTCGAACCAAGAAAAACGACTTTGCATTACAATTAAGGTTATCGATAAAAAAAAATTTATGAAATTTATGTTGTTGTCATAAAACTAGATTATCTATTTTTGTCAAGAATCCCATTTCGAATTTTTACTATTTATTAATTTACTTATTATTATTATTATTATTATTATTATAAGACTATTTAAGTTGGGATATCATATTATAACAACCTTAAGTTAAGTTTTTTGTCTTTTAACTTATTACCTTTTGGCTTAAAATTATCCCTATAGTTCACCGAATAATTTTTTTTTCTTATTTAGTTTAAAGTAATTTTTTATAAAAAAATATGATTTGAAGCCAGGTTATCAAACGAGCCCAAAGAACTAGAATTGTAGTTGAGCATGAGAAAGAATCAACCCAACCAAATCCTCTTATTTGAACTTGAGTTTTCACCCCTCGTTAAAAATCACAAAACACTTGAGCTTGCCT
Source organism: Heliamphora pulchella (assembly GCA_032270985.1). Taxonomy (NCBI): domain Eukaryota; kingdom Viridiplantae; phylum Streptophyta; class Magnoliopsida; order Ericales; family Sarraceniaceae; genus Heliamphora; species Heliamphora pulchella. The sequence goes on along the minus strand of JAULJZ010149575.1, from coordinate 6,698 downwards.
GTTCAAACTCTAGAAGGAAATTCACTTACGATTTATTCCAAAGGTTGATGTTAAGCAATTCAACAAGATTGGACAACCTCATAGATTAAAATCGGGTAGCCTAATGCTCTCGGGAGCATTGGGCTACCCGGTTTACAAATTCGGCCCTTTTATTCATAAAATTATTAAATAATATTAATAATTTTTTCCACTACTGATTCCTTATTTAAAATCTAATTTCGTTGCATATTATGATACCTTATCAATCCTGCATATTATGATACCTCATCAATCCTACACGATGAGAGATAAAAATTATATCTGATATATAAAGAAACTTATGGACTATTACAAATAAATTGGCTTAGCATTTTGGGTTACGCTGCTAGGCTCTTTATTCAAATTATTAGGTTAATGATCTACGTAGGTCATTACAAATGGTATTAGAGTCAACCATTGTAACACCTCGATCCTTTTTATGACAACGATATTGTCCTCTTTGGGTAAAATCCTCACGGTTTTGTTCTTCCCAAGAGGTCATCCATCATTGTATTATTCCAATGGAAGCACGCTTAATTGCGGAGTTCTGTTAGGGTCTCTACCATCTTAGAAAAAGCCTCGTTACTATGAAATGGTCTAATGCTTTTTCTTTATAGCCTTAGAACTCCCTCTTCTTTTTCGATGTGGGATACTAGGATATCATAATCCACCCCCCTTAGGACTGCACGTCCCCGTGTAGTAGTCTGCCAGCTCTGGTAGTCTGTCAATCCTTATTGACCCGCCCACTCAGTAGCCCGCCCACTTAGTAGCCCGCCCACATGACACGCGAGACGGCAGGGGTGCACACTCGGAGGTGGGGAGAGTCGGTTCTGATACCACCTATAACACTTCGACTCTTTTCATAGTAACGATATTGTTCGCTTAAGGCAAAACCCTCACGGTTTTATTTTTTCCAAGAGGTCATCCATCCTTGTATTACTCAATCGTGAGCACGCTTAATTACAGAGTTCTGCTAGAGTCTCTACCACCTTGAAAAAGGTTTCGTTACTATATAAGGGTTCAATATTTTTCTTTTATAGCACAGGAACTCCCTCTCCCTTTTCGATGTGGGATACCAGGATATTACAACATTGGTCCCATATTGGGCTCTGTGACGGTGTGAATCGAAGAGTAGAGGTTTTAGAGAGGGGTAAGGGTCCCGAGATTGTATATCTCGTGCACGTTTATGGGCTATTCTGTGTCTGCTAATGAGTTTCTATTTACATTCAAACTAGGGAGAGAACTTGGGCTATGCGATGAGGATATTGCGTATTTAAGTGAAGGATATTGTAATACCATATCCCATATCAGGCTACTACTAATAATTTGGGTTTCAATATTTTGAGCTCATTTTGTTAGACTCTTTACTCAAATTATTGAGTCAGTAGTCTGCTTGGGAGTCGTTACATTTCCTTTACTATATAATAAGAGGGAAATTTATATGATAATAAATTTTTATTTATTTTGTAGTACTTGTTTTCATGTTTTATGCAATTTCTAAAGGTTTATCTATCACTTGCATCAATTTTGACATAAATTACAATTTTAATTATTAATTTTAAAAAATTAATTATAATTCACCGATAATAAAATTTATATATGTATAAAATTTCATATCACGTACTATTATTACATTGTTTTGTTGAGATTCCAATAAATTTTTTTTATCATATTTTGATTTTCATCTCCTATACTATTATTATACTGGTTTATTGGGATTCCAATAATCATTTTTTTACCATATTTTGATTTTCATTTCATGTACTATTATTACACTGGTTCATTGGGATTTCACTACTTATTTTCGTTTCAAATTCAATTGTGACAAGTCATGTCTTGGAATGAGAGGTTTTTTTTTTTTTTAAAGAAAATGATGATCCAATGCCATGCCATTCTTCTCTAGCTGAATCAAGAACCCAACCACTTTCTTAGTTTTTCAAAAAAAAAAAAAAAAATTGATCACACACACTAAACCCTAAAGCTCAAATGTGTGTCCACTTGGGCCTCATACTAGCCTAACTTTTGGGCTTCAGGCCTTTGGAAACAAAGCATAATATCTAGGAAACACTTATGATCACAGCCACCTAAACCACATGTTGATCTAGGATTTCCATTCAAGCAATTGAAAACCCTTTTTTCAACTCAGATTTTAGCTCCAAAATCTCCTTCTCTGGCATGATTAGAGTCACAACCTTTCCTCCCTTCTCTCCTTTGGGCCCTGGAAGCACCAATACAGCTCCTTCTTTACCAACGCCGTCGATCGTATAATTCAGGTAAATGGGCTTGTGACCCTTCAATTCCAGCCCATAAAAATTGACCTCCTCCAAATTCACAAAAGTTAAATTCGCGCCATAAGTAATGAAATCGGATACCCCTTGATCTCTCTCCACAACTTCTTCGATTTTGCTTCGATCGTCCACAGCTCGATTGATTACCAATTTGGCGAGCTCCTTCGGGTTGGCTTCGATTATGGAAAAATCTGCCTTAACTAAGCTTATCACTTGATCGTTGCTCAAAACGCCATTTTTCAAGCCATGAGGGTCATTTTTGCAAATCGTGACAAATTTGGGCTCTGGCCCATCCCTAATATGTGCTACAATTTTCCAAATAACACCACAGAGGCATTCAAACACTGGAATTTGATCATTTTCAACTTGGCCACATACCTTAGACTGCAAATGAATGATTTGTTTGGTAGTAAGATGGAAAGAAAATGTTCCCATTTTGGAGTTATTGGCAATTATCCAATTGTCTCCAACTGGGTCGACTCGTTTCACAGAGAGAGGATCTTTGCACTGTGCTAGCATGCTTGGAAAAGTTTTGATCGTAGCTTGTAATTTGGCTTGTTTGATTGGTCGGCTTGGGTGGTTACCTGCCATGAGTTGGCCCCATTTATTTATGAAATCTGCAACTGAAAATGCATCTCCTAGGACATGGGCCCAACTTAGGCCCATTGACATTCCACCGCATTTGAACTGAGTTATCTGCAATGTAAAGAGGCCCAACAAAAACAATAATTATGGTTAAGCCATCTTTGAGGTTGTGATGGATTTCCACCCATTAAATTATTTTAATTTTTTTATAAAAAACTTGAGATGGTATAATCGTCTATATTATATTATTAGGGGAATCTAATTTGTTATCTCCTTTCAAATGAATATCTATATATAGTTGGTGGATAAAATTACCATTTTATATCATAATTAGTCTATTCTTTTCATTTTATCAAGGGGTAAATATGGTAAACAAAATAAACTAAAGTTGATCCATATACTACACAATTCATCAATAACTTCTCGCATAACTTTTTTTAAATATTTATTTTTTTTATTTTTTTTGCAAAATATCAAAAATATAAGATTAAAATAAAATATATTGCATGCGCATCAAATTTTCCACAAAATACTGGTGGTGAATCATACAGTTAAAAATAAATCGCTTCTCAACAGCAATAAATATTTTCTAATTCTCAAAAATTTGAAATGCTCATAAGATTTACTTATAATTTCGCCTTTATTTCAAAATAAACTATTTAAATTTTGAAAAATAACTACAAAGCTAGTCACAAAAATAACATGGATGGATACAATTTTTGAAAATTAAACTCTGCCGTCAAATTTGGTGAAATTTGGACCAAATTTGATAAAAAAATTAAAAAATATCTAAACATTTTTTTATAAAAATTACTTTGTGTGATAAGTGTGTGAAAGTCATGTTTGGCATAAGTGAAAATTATAAATTTACATATTATAATTGTAAAAAGGTATAATTATAATTTCAAAGTAGAAATTATAAATATTTGTTACAACTGGTTTGTTCCAAGTAGTAAAACTTGTGTCTGTTAATTTAAAATCAGATGCTACAGATAAAAAACTATAAACTAAACTATTTAAATTTTTTTTTTGATAAACTATTTATAAGAACTATCTTCTTTAATGAAATAAAACTGCAAAATGTCTGACCATGTTGATTCAAGCAATAGAGTATGTCCCTCTACTCTCATATGAGATGGCCGGATAGTGATTTATTTGTTTATTTTATTTTATTTTTATTTTTTTTAGTGAAAAGAAAAATTTATGATTAGATCTAATTTTTGAATTCATCTCATTGAGACAAATTAAAAAAAGTAAGTCTTTTTTTTTAATCAAAATCTAAAATGCAAAAACATAAGACAAAAAAGCCAAATTTTATGTTATTTATTTTCGTCTTTAGTGGATTTTTTTATTTATATATTGCTAAAATTTTTTTTTTCAATTTTTCTCATGCATATGATTTGAAAAAATACAAAAATTTAACCAGAAGATGAAAATATCTAAAAAAATAAAATTAATTAAGAAAAAGTCAATACAAAGCAGAAAGTAAATTCGTTAGGGGTTTTCAGGTTGTGTTTGTTTCGATTTTGAACTAAACTAAGAATTAAATCGTTTTGTACGGTTCAAAGAGTTGAATAACCAAAATAAAACCGTATGTATTATGTAACCGAATTAAATCAATAAATAACGGTTCAATTTCAGTCTTAACTACAGTTTTAAGAGTAAGTATTTGTTGTTAAATTTATCTATAAGAAAACAAACAAATACTTTATTTTTTCTATTAATTTTTGATTTATTATTATTATTATTTTGTTTTATAACTTGGTTCATATTATTGTAAAGAGAGATTCCTATATCTATAAATTATGAATTATATTTTATTATTTTTTTATCTATTACAATAGTATATGAATTATGTAATATTACGAGGTTATGAGAAAAAATAAATTAAATAATAAAGAGAAGAGTTAAAAAAGAAGAAGATATAGAATAAAACAAATAGTATTTTTAAGGTTTTTTTTTTTTTATGTATAACGCTCAATATGAAAAAAAATGATTGTAATAATACTAATAATAAGTATCAGATTAGTTTGGTTCCATACTATTTTTTAAAACTTAATTTTTGAATGAAATCATAAAAAATAGTTCTTAATCATTTGGAATAAAAAACAACAGTTTATCAAAATAAACTAAACCAAATCATACGATTTGGATAAGTGTGGACTAGTTTTACTATTTCATCGATTTTTTAAATGCCTCTAAAATTTGTTTGCCTGCTTAACAAAAACAGGTGAAAAATATATATTTTGTAGTTTGGACCACTGAAAGTGCAAGTATTCATTCTTCATTTACCTTAGCATCTCCTACCACACTCTTTAGATTTTTATTAAGAAATTACTTTTATTTATAATTCTAACCATGCCCTTTATTTTAGAGGACCATTACTACTTAAAAAAAATTTAAACTAAAAAATTAATATAAACTAGCAATAGCTGATTATTATTATCATAATTTGATTAATACAATTAAAATTTAGAAAATAAGTTTTTAGATTTTTTCTCAAATTAATTTGTCTTAAAAAATTGGTTTTCTAATTAATTTTTGACTCCCTAAATTTATAAGGACCTCTCCACAAATAAAGAGCCATTTGATCAATCTCCAAATTAGCAAGAGCCTTACAGAGCAGATTGAAGTGCAATATTTACCACTTTCCCTCCCTAAAATGGCTAAAAAGCAAGTGTAGCAACTAGCTTATATGCTCGGAGGTGTTGTATATGTTTAGACGTGGATGAGCTAATTCGGACTCCTAAACTCCATTTGCTTAGATATAAAATATTTTTAGATAAAATATATTACTTATTTTTTATTATTTGATTAATCAAAACAATGCAAATATTTTTTATAATAAAATATTTTACATTATTAGACCAAACTTGGGTTTCAAAACTAAAACTTGTAACCTATTTTTGGTCTTAACCATTTTCTAACCTTCATTGCACATTTTGACACTTTCAGCAGTGGAAAAGAGAGAACATTTCTCATAAAACCAAATGCCAGAAAATAGAAAGAAAAAAATGTAACTTTTATAAAGAAAATACCTTTTTATTTTAAAATATATTGTTTTCGTCCAAACAAACACAACCTTAACCGGGTTATATAGAATTGTTGCAATCATCCCCAGGTCAGATAACTTCACGGAATACAATAGAATACCTGCAAAAAAACCAGAGGAGAGAAGAAGAGCTCTGGACCAATGATTTGGTTAGGAAAAAGCAGCTTGTGAAGGAAGGAGGAGGAGGAGGCGGAGGTGGAGGAGCCGCCCTCCTCCTCCGCAACCATCTCCAGCCACTCATCAAGTGTCTTGGCACACTGGGCTTCGATGATCCTGATGCCGCAGTCGTTGCACTTGATGTACGGGCGGCCGGAGTCAGAGCGGCGGAAACGGCCGCAGGCAGCGGTGAAGTGGTTAAGCCAGGCAGACATGGGTTCCTTGATGTCGGTGACGGTAAGCCCCTGAACTGCCACGCTCCGGAAGTAGTAGACGCCTCGGAGGTAGTGAAGTTTTGTGGCCAGGTCCAGGTTCGCCGGCTCGTGAACTGCGTCTTGTCCAGTGACCCTTCCCGGCCCTACCGAGGAGAGTTTTATGCCGTGGACGAGGGTTTCTTCTTCTTCTCCGGCAAACACCATTATTGAGAGAGAAAGAGAGAAGTGATGCAAAAGGAATGAAAGGATGTTGCAGTAGGTTGAAAGGATGTTGCAGGTGGTTCGGTGGTTCTTTTTTATATTGGAGGGAGGAAGAGGATCTACGTGCCCACAATTTTCAAAATTTTACGATCTTTTATTTATGAAAAAAGTAGAAAGTGCATA